>NQII01002955.1:217709-243983 GCA_002778355.1 Clitarchus hookeri
CAACCAAACTGACCCACAAATGAAAAGCTACGACCACGACTCACCGTTTTACAAGCTCCAGCATAATCAACCGCTCACTTAACTACATTATTTAAACGGCGTCTCACAGCACACCCTCGTCCAAGGACGGGTAAACTGACAATTTTGTCTCGCAATACAATTTAAATTAGCTCTAGCAGGCGTCAAGCCGAAGATCTTCTTCACAGGCGTAGAATGAGGAGTAGAAATGAAAGTGGCATCAGGGCATGTAACAACTTATATAAACTACCCTCTGAATTAAAAAATAGCTGACGTACAAGGAGGGGTAATCAAGGGAGGGAAATAAGGGAATTAAACAGGAGGAGAGCCGAGTTGGCCTTACAGAGGAGCGAATCCAAAAACGATGCGTGCGGCACATTGTTTACTGAATTCTATATACAGTACATGCATCACAGAAAGCAGTGATATGACCACGCNCAAAAATTCTAACTCGCTGTAGAGCCCAAGACAAACACAATACTACGCCACACAATTATTTAAAAACTCTAAACTGACCCACAAATTAAAAGCTGCGACCACGACTCACCGTCTTACAAGCTCCAGCATAATCAGCTGCTCACGCAACTACATTATTTAAACTGCGTCTCACAGCACACCCTCGTCCAAGGACGGGTAAACTGACAATTTTGTCTCGTAATACAATTTAAATTAGCTCTAGCAGGCGTCAACCCGAAGATCTTCTTCACAGGCGTAGAATGAGGAGTAGAAATGAAAGTGGCATCAGGGCATGTAACAACTTATATAAACTACCCTCTGAATTAAAAAATAGCTGACGTACAAGGAGGGGTAATCAAGGGAGGGAAATAAGGGAATTAAACAGGAGGAGAGCCGAGTTGGCCTTACAGAGGAGCGAATCCAAAAACGATGCGTGCGGCACATTGTTTACTAAATTCTATATACAGTACATGCATCACAGAAAGCAGTGATATGACCACGCAATGCTCAGTTAGATCATCATGACAAGCCGTAAAATAATGGCTTGATCATATCCAAGACAAACTTGTATTACTAACATACAGGAATTCAGATATGCCCTCAATACTACACTGCACTGAGCACCGTACAGAAACATGTTGAATATCAGTTTATCATATTACAGTGTGTCCTCTTGTGGAGCTGGCTACAACAGATGTCGCACGTGAGCATTTTGCACTCACGTTAAAACAGCTGTGTAAATTGCTGTTTTCAATTGGAATAAGCTTTACACCAGTTTTTATACAATAAATTATGTAGTTCATTTCAATGACAGGCCAGATTGTAACAGTACTAAGAAAGGTAGTACCTTTGTTTTGCTAGTGTATTCCTCCTCCTTGGCTGTTCTGACGTGTGGAAGCCATGTTATTGGTTTTCATGTCGGTCGTTGGCATTATCAAGGAAAGTTCTGCAAGNCAGTACCTTTGTTTTGCTAGTGTATTCCTCCTCCATGGCTGTTCTGACGTGTGGAAGCCATGTTATTGGTTTTCATGTCGGTCGTTGGCATTATCAAGGAAAGTTCTGCAAGACGTGACTGTGCTTTGAAAAATATTAAATTTTTGTAATTTATAGTAAATTAAAACTTTTGAAAGCAAAATTTATCAAGTGTTTTCTGTAGGTACCAAATAATTTCAGTTAAAATTTTTATACAACCATAATCTGCCACACACAAATTGCTTCTAAGGCATACAACATAGATGTTTTAAATGTTTCCTGCTGCAGCCTGATTGCCATGAGAGTAAATGTGTATTACTTAAGGTCATACTTAAAAATTGAGTTGTTTCATGGGATTCACGCACATAGAAAACTATTTTCACTGTATGGTAATTATAGAGGTGGGAAGAGGCTAGAAATGTTTTTGTAGCCNCTCTGCCCCACACAAATTGCTTGTAAGGAATACAACATAGATGTTTTAAATGTTTACTGCTGCAGCCTGATTGCCATGAGAGCAAGTGTGTATTACTTAAGGTCGTACTTAAAAATTGAGTTGTTTCATGGTATTCACGCACATAGAAAACTATTTTCACTGTATGGTAATTATAGAGGTGGGAAGAGGCTAGAAATGTGGTTGTAGCCGGATTTATGCATTATCATTTAAACATTTTGGTATTGCAGCTATTTGATTTAATTTAAAGAAGTGAAGTTAGTTACATGTTTGAGTAGTGGTTACTTCCAGTTCTTGCTCAGTCACAATCTTGATAACTCTTGTCTAAGGACCACCGGTAAAATTAAAAAGTTTACTTATGGAGAAAATTCTAACATTGCGGTACTGAATCCTGGAATCCAGACTTAATCTCTGCTACACCAGCAACCTGTAAAGGCTTGATTATCCAATGTTTTCCTGTGTGCAAACACACAATTCTCTATGCACGTACAGCAAAGTGAACCAAATAATGGTTTTTAGAACACAGCACAAATACTTTAACTAAACAAAAATTTTCAACATAATACACGTAAGTGTGTGTATTAAGTACATGTATCATATTACATATATACATTAAACATTGTACAAATCTAGAATTGTCATTGTGATCTAAAACTAACAATAAAACAACACAAACCAAGCAAAGTGAACACATCAAAGTAGAGAAAAAAATACGTATATGCAAGGCCTTTTCAGTACTTTTCTCCTGGCTGTCATGTGCATTCCATCTGTCTTGGAACAGCATTGNGGTTTTTAGAACACAGCACTAATACTTTAACTAAACAATATTTTTTAACATAATACACGTAAGTGTGTGTATTAAGTACATGTATCATATTACATATATACATTAAACATTGTACAAATCTAGAATTGTCATTGTGATCTAAAACTAACAATAAAACAACACAAACCAAGCAAAGTGAACATATCAAAGTAGAGAAACACAATACGTATATGCAAGGCCTTTTCAGTACTTTTCTCCTGGCTGTCATGTGCATTCCATCTGTCTTGGAACAGCATTGCGATGTCACCACAAATGATACAAAAACATCTATATTATAGATTCACTTAGCTTGGGTAATGAGGGTGCAGCTTATGGCAATGAACCAGGAACAGGAAGACCCTTGCAGATTGGCGACCATGGAAGCAGCAGCACACAGCAGGTAGGCACTCAGGCTGTCTTAGTACGACAGACGAGTAGACTCTTGTACTCGCGTTTATGGTGCAGGGGCCACGCGGGACGCTCACCATCGCTGTAGTCGTAGACTCCCACGTGCGGACAGTTAGCAAATTCACAACACAAATGCACTTAGCCATAGGTCCAAGCATTTTGCTATGCGGCTAAGGTACCGTCGTCGCACTATAGGTCATTCGCGGTTACTTCACACTTTTCTGAAGCCCTGCTAAAGTTCTACTTTTAGTTAAGTTAGGTATCCTTCCGCTACATGTAAACATAAACATTGCCATGTAACTTCTATGTTTTAAGTGTCCAATGCTTTGTTTATAGTTTTCAACTGTTCAAAGAATTTTGTCATATTTCTAAAAACCATTTTGTATGAATGTTCACAATTTGGGCCTATAACCATATTCAGGTCAGCTTTACGACTTTGTAACAATGTCTGGATTGACGATAGTTCTTACAGTTATTATTTTACATTGTTAACATNACACTTTTCTGAAGCCCTGCTAAAGTTCTACTTTTAGTTAATGGCTAGGTATCCTTCCGCTACATGTAAACATAAACATTGCCATGTAACTTCTATGTTTTAAGTGTCAAATGCTTTGTTTATAGTTTTCAACTGTTCAAAGAATTTTGTCATATTTCTAAAAACCATTTTGTATGAATGTTCACAATTTGGGCCTATAACCATATCCAGGTCAGCTTTACGACTTTGTAACAATGTCTGGATTGACGATAGTTCTTACAGTTATTATTTTACATTGTTAACATATTTGCTATACATGACAAAGAACATTTCACATAATACACGTTAATATTTTGCTGCGACTGTTGTTAACCCTGTTACAACTACGGGGGAAAGAACTGTAGTATTTAACCTCTTGTTATTGATGTGTGTTGGGTTATTTCATTAAAAGGACAGCCTCAGTTGGAATAAATATTAAAACGAAGAAACATCCAGTTCAACTAAAAGACAGTAAATTCAAGCACTCAACTTGTCGCTTATTTTTTGTACGTAGCAGCGAGAAACTTGAAAGATAGTGGTGAACATGCACACAAATAGGCCTACCGTAACTTTTATTTCGCTCATATTTATATGCTTGGGTACTAATTGTTTTTATGTTTATTTCATTATCTATTTAAATTAATCTGGTTGGACTTGGTAATTTGTTAGGATTGTTGTAAACATTTGAATCACAGAAACGTAAGCACATTACAAAATTGTATTCCAAACACCTAGGGCAAAGTTTCAATGTTGTGGTAAATAAACAGACGTGACTTTAAAAAAAAATTAATTTCGTAATAAAAACAGTTTACTGTTAAAACGTATTAATTTCACACGTCCAATATTTGCAATCATACGTACACTGGCCCAACGTAATGTAATGGCGACAATACTCTTTCACACACAGCGGTCACGACGCACGTTACAGTATATTTATTCCTGCAGTGGAAAAACGGATTTCACACATCATAATTTGTCTAGGTAGGTTTAAAAAACACAACTTCTACAAACTTGATGTGGTAATTTTAATTTTTTTTCACAGTAAGAGAAATTAATTCTTCTTTCAGCAACATGCCATGTCATGTCGCCCGTTGCCACTTCTGCCAATTTGGAATTTGTAATCATCCTGCCATCACATCTAAATATATTATAATAAGTATTCAAACAATAAAATCTAGTTTGAGTTGTAAATATGAAATAAGCTAAAATTGAAAGTTTGTATAATTTTCCTGATAACTACAAGTGGTGTGAAACTTTCTGAGAGAGAGAACGACAATCTTCGCTCCGTCTATTCAAGTTTTCTTTTCCTACAAAAAAAAAAACACTTTTGTCACTATGGTCTACGCACCTTAATTTGCGCTGATAATTTTAACTGTAATAATGGAATACGTTTCCTTTTAGTGCTACTTAAAAATTTAAATATATCAATAGGCAATGTTACACATAGCATACCAAAAAACTAGGTTAAATCAATATTTTAACTGTGAACTTTTTCTTACTAGCCATTACCAACACATCACTGTTCTCACTGTTTTTAATTCGTATTTAATACAAAATAAATATTTCAAGTTATAGAAGATACTATGTTAGTTTGATTTATTCAAGAATACAATACTTTAAAGTTAATCACCGTGTTAAAAAAATATTTGTGGTATACAAGTTATTTAAAAAAAACAGGTTGACGTGTTACTCCTAGAGTGATTTTTCAAAGGTTTGTTTCAATACATACGAAGAAAATTGGAATGGACTATACTGCAGTACATAGCTACTTTCACAAATGTTCTGAATTATATACTGATCAGTCTGTTTATATGAATTTTTCTTTTACTGTTGGGAGTTAGAGCTAATTTGTATAATTGCATAGCTGGCGCAATGCAGTCATCACTATTCCAAAACAGGCAGTCTTCATACAAACTCTTTGGTTTACATAGCATTTTCAAGGCACCTTTTAAAGTTCCTCTTTTTTTTTTGACAACTTTCAAGGCAGAGGATAGCAGATAGTAATAAAAATACAGATTAATTTTATTTTCTCTCAGAGCCCAGTTCAGTGATGTGCCTATGGGTTAAATTTAGTCTTGGACAAGACAAAAGTGGGCAGGTAATAGTGATTAAGTTCACACAGCAGCCTAGGAAAGTACGTACGTATCAGAACTGCGTTAATCATTAAGGCGGAAGGTGATAGGTGCCAAAGTAGCCATCACCAGTGGAGGAACCTCTCTTCTCGCCGGGGCACACAAGTTTCACCCTCAGGTTGCATCAGAATGGCCACAGTGCAGTTCTGTTCCCATGCAGGCCTGCACTTGCCACAGCACCCGTTACGGTTTGTATGCTGTTCCTATTACTTTCACTTACTGCTTTGTATCCCTTTGCAATTCCAGTTGGATAATTTTATAATATTGTTGCAAGTGAATGACGTAAAGCAACCAACCACAGTATCGCTTTCAAGGGCCATTGACTCGATGCAGTTGTTATTGTTAGTATATGATACATGGTTGGGGCAGTGAAAGACTGGAAGTAACTCGCTGGTGATGAAGTCTGCTTGGGTTTGGCTTCAAACCATGTTCCTTTCCTTTGAGCTTTCTTATGCTCGGATGTGGCTCCCCGCAAGCTGCCTTATCGTCTGAAGTTAATTCTCCTGGTCTGCCTCTTCAGTGTCATCTAGGTAATGTTCAAGTTTCTCGGGTTGTTCTGCCAGTAGAAAACTCTGTAGTTCTGTCAGCACTCCTCAAAGCGTCTCGGATGGCGTAAGGCTGGTGGATACGTGAATTACGTGATTGTGCACTTACCTTATACAAGTAAATAGCTAGAGTTGAGTGTTATTATTCCACTCCATCATTATATTCTCTTTGGTGTACGCATCTGGGATTTTAAAAATATGTTTCATGTAGTTGTGCCGTGGAAAATGTTTCCTCTTTGTAAACCTTCTGCAGCTAGCAAACAATGAACATTTCCTCTACCCCATAAACCAATTAATACCTTCATTCCTAGATGTTTTACTTTGAAACATTTATTCACTTCCTCATTGTCCATTAAAAATATATGCTTGGTTTTGCATGAGGCTACAGTGCAAAAAATATTGCTGCTTACATTAGCAGTATTTTTCTGCTAGAGTTGCCAACTTTTTCAAATTTGCCATGAGGGACACTTCCAACAATTCGACACATGACATCTGACCTCAATTAAATGATGAATGAAATTGTTATAAAAAATTTTAAATACTATCTATAATGTGCAAAAGTCAGTGTTAAACATCTGTTAGTGTTTTCTCTAAAGATATAAAACAATTAAAATTAGTTGGAAATAAATTTGTAATTCAGAGTGGTTAGAATATCTGATTTGTCTTTAAAAGAGATGACACAGAAACACAACGGAATGAAGAAAAGATAATGTACACATCTCGATAAATGCTACTTCTACAAATGCACTTGTTGGCCAGTGACACCTGACTCTCAGTTGTAACTATCCTTGGCCTTTGGGTTACAGTGAGTGAGTGAAGAGATTTGGGCCGCTCTTACCATTGAGGTCTTGAGAGCCGATGAGGATGAAGCGAGGTGTGTATGGAGTGCCGGAATGAAATGGCGGGAGGAAACGGGAGATCCTGGGAAAATCCGCCAACCAGTAGCATCGTCTGGCACTATTCCCACTTGAGAAAATACGGAGTGAACCGGCCAGGGATTGAACACTGATCACATTGGTGGAAGGCGAGTAATCTAAACACTACACCACAGCGGCCCCCATCGGGTTAGAGAATTAGAGTAAACATACTTGTAATTGTGGAAGTGGTAAATTACTGACATTCTGTTTATTAATATTCAGTTCATTTCTGAAGATACATGATATACGGGATATATGACGTCCCATATTATGTCCATACGGGATAATTATCGGGCCCAGGATATGGGAAACCCCATACAATAAGGAGCAGTTGGCAACCCTATTTCGTGCAGTCTTTCAAATGCATTAACAACGAACGTTTGAGTGCTGCCAACTCTGACCAAATTCAGTTTTAGCTTACGGAGGTTTTTTCAGGCAATCGTGATGCTTACTTGACATACCTGACGAGCCGTCTTTGTTTTCAAATGGCAAAGCAAACTGGTTGAATTTCACCTCTCCAGACAGTTAACCTTGTGTGATGAGCTGTCTCTACTGCGTTGATGCGACCTAAGCTTAGGAGATAGTGTGTCCTTATGGTTTTTGGGGACTCCATGATGTTGGTCAGGAGTTTTTTCATTCCTAGCCTTGCGGTTTTTCTGATGGCTAGTTGAAATTCCTCTTTATCTTGCTTACTTTTCTTAGGTCCTGCTTGTTCAAATTCTGAATCATGTCTGTGGCATATTTTCCATTGTCTATTCTGCCATTTGTGGTTTTGACTGAGAAATTACTTCCATTCCCAGTTCTTTTTTTTCATCTGGAATTTACGGGGTAATTGGGGACTCTACGCTCACTTAGTAGGTCGACACATGATATCAAGTCCGACCTTCGGAAAATGGTGAAAGATCTTATTGTTCCTACTCCTTTCCTCGCCGCATCATTTAGAGACTTATAAACTGCGATATTCTAAACTGTGGCAGTGTCAAATTGATGTAGCCAATTCATTGCAGTCTTTACTGTCTAGGCAATAGCTGCAAAACTTGCTAAATGAATTGGGTCTGAAGTAGGTGAGTCAAGGTGTCTGGTGTGCTCATGCATGTTGTTTAAATGTTCCTCGAGTGAGTTACCTAAACTGGGAAGAACCATTCATTCAGCAGGCGAGCACGAAGTCTGCCTCGTATCTCGGAATTCCAGGATTTTTCAGTGAACATACTGTGGAATTCCTCGAATGAACGAATGCCTTCGTGTTCCAGTTTCCACTGTACTGTGGTAGGCTCAGGAATTAGAGCAGCAAGCACAGGAACTGTGGATGTGATCTCGCGTTTTAAGCTTCGGCAAATTTAAAGACTGCTCAATTTTCAGGATGCGATGATTGTGTTCGCTTGCATGCCTCTTTTGTTCTACTGAGCTGCCTGCATTCAAATTACTCAACTGCAGCCTGTACAAATGGTCTCGCAAATCAAAAAACTCGTTTCTGTTCTCTCGTTACGTGCTTGGCACTGCTCCAATGCCAAATTTATTTTACATGAAACTTCCTTTGTCTGCAGCATTAAGTTTTCCAGTACTAGATTTACCACCACGTCTTTAAATGAAATCAACTGGTTTTTAAAATTTTGACCATACCAATTGCAATTCATCCCACAGCATGGCTTCACTACACTGAATTTCAGTTTTAAGCTCTGCTGGTGCTGCTTGGATAATGCTCATAGCATTACAAATGGATTGTGTTTTGCCCTTTATTTCGGATTTGCTATTCTGGAATTCTGTACTAGTAGCTCGTATTTTGCATTGGACTGTTTTGCAATGCTACCAGATCATCCTGCCTTGCTACCTGACTTGCCGCACCATGCCTAACTAAGTGTGTAATGATAAACATAGGATTTTTCTGCAGCTAATTTTGAGCAAGATTTGAAACTACAGGCGAAGGCACTTCCGACATATTAGAATTAACCAAAGAGTTGTGTAGAGGTCTGATATCAGGCAGTACTGGATCCATGCCTTGCATGCTGTCTACTCTGTGCGCTACACGACAAACTATTTTAGTTTAGGTAGTGTATTCAGACTTTAAATTTCATGCCCTGTTCCATCATAACAATATAAATCTGATCCTGGTAAGACTTAGTTCCTAGGGAACAGTTGCACCACTAAAACTACGTAGGCATGTTGCTTCTGTATGTCCTGTTTAGTTTGAAGCCTTTAGGGCTGCCCCACGTGTAGGAATTATGGCAATCACAGAGTATTGGCCGTTGCAACTGTGTAAAACAGTCTCTGTTTTGACCCACAAGTCCCATTGCAGGACTTGTTTGTGATAATCATGTGAAGTTGTTGTGCTGTCTAAACATTACAGGGGTGAGCATGCATGTGCACCTGGGAGAGACTAGAATGTCTGTATTTTTCTCCTTTCCTTCCCCCTATGACCTTGACCACCATACCATCGCACTGCCCCTTTATTCCTCTTTTACTCTGCTGAATGCTTCTCAGCCAACTTAACAAGCTCTCTCACACACACTACCGGGTATAATAGGAAAATTCCCAGACTGAGTCAATCTTAAATTTTTTTTGTGATTGCCTTTGGAGTTATTGCTTTTGGAATGTACTGGAATGTAGGTAAATAGTAATTTGTGTTTTTCTGTGCTTAAAGAGCCATGTGAAAAATTTTGTCCTATATGCTTTTGAGTGTCACGTATAGTCCATTTTGTTTACGGTTGCTCACAGTGACTACTTTTGAGAAGCAGCTATTGACCTATATCTGCCATTGAAATTCTGCGAAAATGCTTGAAATTTCGTATGCTTACCCTAGGTTTCCGCAGAGGATAGATACTCATTGTTTTGAATAAAGAACCTTTGTCAGTACAGTAATGTGTTATAATTTTATATTGTGTGTGTGTGAATTTGTGTACACACACACATTTGTGTGTGCGTGTGCATTTGTGTGCTTGCTATAAATACCAGGTAGTGGTGTTGTCTTGATATTATTATATCATCTCCCTGGTCTGCTCATTTATTGTGCTGTCCCATTAATTTTGTGGGGAAGTCGTCAAGCCTCATCAGGATGTGCCAGATGGTGCTCCTAACTTTTGCACCCATAGGGATGCTAGGCATGCTGTTATGGAGCGTTCAGTATAAACAGTAGAATAAGACAGGAATCAGGAGGACAAACTTGAGTTCGTGTTAGTGTTGGTCAAGGAAGCTCTTCTTTTCGTGGATAAGTGGACACTCGCCCTGTTCGAAGTCGGGCCATACACCACCGCCATTCTCGAGGGTTCCTCCCCACAGACAGTGGTTATGAGGCAGGCTGGAACTGTGCAGCAAACTCTCTGCCTTGGTTGTCCACCGCTCGGAAACCTTCTGGTAGCTGTTTGGTACATAGTGCTTTTGAGTTAAACTGAACCATTGTTAGCTCGAAGAGCCTTGGGCTGAGAAGCCTTGTGGGCTAAGGCTGCCAGGTGAGTGCAGGAGCAGTCGTACACGTATGCTACCCAAGAAAGCCTCGCTGAGGGTATGTCTACCAGTGTCTCCCATCGAAGGCTAAGGTGGCGTGCAGGAAATGGCCACAAGGCACCTTAAGTGCTATTAGCCTTTCTGATCCTGCTCATGAGCAAGGCAAAGGAAGGTGCTTGTGACAAGAGCATTGGGGATCACAAAGTGTACCCTAATTATTGCATTTATTTGATCTTGAAAGATCGACCGCTTAGTATTGCTCCAGCAAGCCCTTGTATTGGGTAATAACCCTTAAGGTTTTGCATAAAGTGTGAAGGTCGAACCAAATGAGTCGAAAGTAAGATGCAGCTTGGCGCCCAGTACTATCTCCTGCCCTTATAAGTGAGGGTGAGGTTTCTCGAGAGGATCTGGCTCCACCGTGTGTGAACACCTCGTGTACAAAGTGTTTGGTTCTTTCCTAAATATGTCAAGAATCACAATCATTTTATAATTTAACATAAAAATACCTTACTTTTTGGTTAAATTTGACTGTTACTTACAGTTTATCTATATATTATAATATTTAATTTATAATTTATATGAATAGAATCAGAATATTATTACACCTAGTGCACACGAATGAGGTGTGTTGTCCCTCTGGTTTAATTTTCTAGACTTAATTGAGGTTTGCCTGCAGGAGGCGGAGGAACATTATGGAATTACGTATAACTTTAGCAGGACTTCAGAGAGTTGGAAGTAACCATGAATGTACAGAGTATAACAACCATTTCTATGATTACCTGGAAGAAAAAGTAGCTTATTTCTTCCCAGCAACCACTAGTCGAGAATTTATAAGTGCAGTGCAGCTCTACTAACTAGATAAAGCTTGAAAAGCTATTATTACGATGCAAACATTTTTTTTGAACATTGTAAAACATTTCAAATGTAACTTGTAAAAAAAGTGGATAAATTCAAGATAGTGGTGCGTGATGTGTCTTTAAAAACCTCACGAGGAAGGAATGGTAATTCCCTCTCTTATCTTATTTGAACATCCCACCCCATCCTCATGCTGACCGCAAGCAGCAGTACTTCACTGCTGTCATTTGTTTAATGTAATCCTGTAGATATGCCTTCAGTTTTAATGTTTTTTTTAAATATAGTAATTGGTTGGTGTCACGTGTTCAGATCACTTTGAATGTGCTGTACTAAAGATATATTTTGATTTAGAAAATAGTAGAATTGCCAACTGAAAATTTTACTTGGAACAGCCCACAGTTTATCACAGTTGTGTCTTCTGCCAGTTTCTTTTGCAATCGGTATTAATTTTACTCTAATAAGTCAGCTTATGGTATAAACCACAAAAATAAGTATAGAATTGGATCATTGTGTTTTAAATAGTATAGATTATGGACAAATAATAATAGACAGTATATTTTCTTGGGGCACATTTTAACATTCTGCAGTAAAATGCAAGCTGTATACTTCAGCACTTATGGTGAGTTGCACATCCATGGCTGGCTAGGAAACAGTACTGCCTTTGATGCTCTCAATTTGCAAAACTGTGACACTACAGGAACAGCAGTTCTATTACCATCAGCGAGACATTCAGCTCTGTCAGATCTAATGAACTGGAAATGAACTCCATAAGTCAGGCTGTGTTTTGGAAGTGCTAGAAGTCAAAAGAAATAAAGGAGAGGTTACAATACAGTATATCTTGCTACAGAGTAGTTTTACTAAATCCTAGTTTGAACTTGGCCACATTTTACATTTAATGGCAAAATTACCATCTAATAGCTACAGTGTTTTGATTGGAAAGGACTTATTAAAAGGTCCGTTTACATGTTGCCAGTAACTGGCAAGTAGTGATTGGCAACATGTAATCACCTTGTTGCCAGTGACTGGCAAGGCCAGCGCGCTAGTCGCTGACAATGCCAGTGAAACAAATATGTTTGTTCCACTGGCATGCTGGCGCTCTCCCCCACCACTTCTCGTGACTGGCCTTGCTACTTGCACCGTGTAACCAGACACCTGATCGAGCGCCCCAGTTGCTCTATGTCAGTCGACCGTTGTTGTAGTGAACAAACACGTGATTGCAAGTAGTTTTGGCTGAAAAGAGCAGGAAAACTGTGAAAGACAAACCTACAAATACGTTCCATATGACTGATGAACAAACTGCACAGTTTGTCCGTTTGTATAGGTAGCATGAAAATCTGTGGAATGTTTATCTACCGGAGTATCGTAATCGTGATGCTCGGAGTGTAGGTTTGCCGGCATTAGTGAATGAAATGAACATGGAACCTTTACAACCAAGGAAGTTGCAAAGAAAGTGAAATGTTTGCGGTGTACTTATTATTTGGAGGTTTTGAAAATCGATAAAAAGTAAATGCGGCGGTGGAGGTACTGACTTTGTGTACAAGCCAACATTGTTATGGTTTGAAGATGTGGAATATGTTATGGGCATCAACACCAAGGCTAAAGAAACAGCAAGCAACTTGGTAAGTAATGTATTGCCATATGTTAAAAAAAATAGCCAGTAGCTTTGTCAAAGCATATTGTTTATGCACATTAAAATACCAAAGTATGTTTGATCAAATTCTGCGGATCACATTTGTGCATCTCTCTTTCTTAGATATTTTCAGACTTTGGGCAAGAATTCCCAGGTTACGTCACTTTCCAGATAATATTTAGTACCTATTAAAAAAAAAAACAATTGCCAATATTTTATAACAAGATGTTTTTGAAAAATTATAAAAAGTAAATAAGCATTTAAAACACAATTACTGTTTCATATAAATAACTGATTCTATAAAAATATCACTCACAAAAATAAACCGATTTAATGCAATAATGATTTAATTTCTACAAATACTATTAACAATGTAAACAGTTCTAAACATTAAATTACAAGAATTGAAGTTGATACTAATGGTTTATCAAAACATTACCAAATGTGAGGTTAGGCTTCATTGCTTCCAAGAAATGTCAATGAGAAATGTCCATCAAAATGAGTTTGATTTAAACCGGATTTCAGCTTAAATTCTATAAATGAAACTTTACTTTAAATAAATGAAAACTATAATTAAAAATTGGGATTTAACTTGTGAGATTTTCTATAGGTTTTTGGTGTACGAATATTAACAATTTTTTTTTTATGATATCAATTGTTTGATAACAATTTGAAAAAAAAAATTAAATTTTAGGAAACCTTTTTTAATTTGAAAATTTACACAATTGCATTAATTTTTGGACTAATAAACAGTCACTGTTGTAGGCTACAGGTTGCACGTTGTTAATGCAGTACAAACTAGAATCAGTTCAAACAAAAAAATCTCCCGGTTGAAGACATGGTTTCATGCACTCATTCTGTCTTACCACTGAAATGCCCCTTGTATCTGTCACTCAATTGCTGAGTAATCTTTGTAGGCCTATCTGTAGTAAGCTGAATACTACGTAGTTGAGTGGTTTCTGCTCTTTACAGTCCCGTAACTACGGTTGTGTTTACAATTTCTTTGTAGTCGACACTTGCTGGTGGCGTGCAAGAGTTAGGGGATGCGGGGCCAACCAGTTATGAAGGGCACATGCCGCTTTGGTAGTTCTGATTGTAGTATCAACTTTCACTATGACGAGCTGACTCAAAACACAGAAACGACTTACTAAGATGCAGAATGCATTTTCCACAATTTGTGCTCTACTAGTCCTGTAGTTATAAATTCTTTCTTCATGACTTAAGTTTGGTTTTGAATAAGGTTTCAGCAAATATGTTTTCAAAGGAAAGGCGTCATCACCTCCTTTTGGAAGTAATACTTCATTTTCCAGTAATGGATGCACATTGCTACATTGAAAAACTCTTCCATCAGCATTTCGTCCATACGACTCAAAATCATTATACTTAAAGCAATGGTCATGATGGACTATGCCTAGAAGTACAACACTGTTTGTACCTTTATAATTGTAACATTCACTTCCAGAGCTGTTAGGTGCTTTAATCAGTATGTTTGTACCATCTATAGCGCCACGACACCCCGGAAAATTCCATCTGTCATGAAATCCTACCTGGATATTTTCCCATTCTTCTTGATCAGGTACTTGGAAGAACAAAAAATGATATAATTAGGTTAGGGTATGTATAGGGTGTTGGAAATGTACTTGTAGATAGATAATCTGGAATCAAGAAATCTATACAAGGAGTCAGTCCAGACAAATTTTTTTTGTTAAAATTATTCTTGTGTTTGCCTGTCTGTATGTGGTTTTTACGCTTTGTCTGATATGCAATATAAATGTAGTTATGTAAATAAAGAAATACAGACTGTCAAGTCATTAAAATAATGGCCAATAACATACATTTTTGAAATATTATCTCAAAAACTGGTTCTCTTAACTCCATCCTTTATTGAATCATCAAAATGGTACTTTAATCACAAATACAACAGCATCTTGTTTGTAAAAATCTAATAAAAAAACAGATGTTATGTTGTTATTGAAAGGCGTACAACCATACTACTCCCAGCAAAACAAACACGTTTTCACAACTTCAAACTGAAACATCGCAATGATTTTTTATTCCCTTTTTACAAACAAGGTGTCGTTTTATTTGTAATTAAATAACGCGTTTGATGGTTTAATAAAATACTCTGGTTAAGAGGACAAGTATTAGAGATAATAAAAAAAGGGGGGGGGGAATAAATAAATAAATATATATATATATATATATATACTATATTTTGTAGTATTGTACAATAAATTGCAGTACTAAGAGATTAGATTATTACTAACCTTTACTCCAGATACTTAAGATAAAATGGTTAACTGATTTATTATAATGTTATTGAAGGTAATATTTTTAACGATACAGTACTAGGTGTGTGTGGAAAACTGTACATCGGGTATGTAATTTTTAGTTTAATTTTTTATCACAAGTTAAAAAAGTTAGTGGTACAATTACTACAAATAAAGGTATTACTTACTTTCACAAAATCCGTCAACATGTTGTAGACGGCATCACAAACTTTAGGAATAATATTTGAAATGGAGGCTTTTGATACATGAAAGAACATTGATAACATCCTGAAATTAGTTCCAGATGCTAGAAAAGCCAAAGTTATTTCTAACTACAGTTTTGCAGGCAGAGCAATACGCATCACAGTACCTTGACGTAACTAGTGGACTTATTAGGCGTAGCAACTCTTCAAATTGTTCTGGTACAAGTCTCATAACTGCTATAAATTCCTGAGAATCTGTTGAATGTAGCTCTTTCATAATAGTTTCTGATGCTCCCATCCTCGTATTACTCAACAAAGTTCGTACCCACTTCCTTTTCCCTTTTCTTCTCTTCTCTTCTCTTATAACAATACCTCTAAAAATTCTTCACACACACAACTAACGAAATCAAACGCACTTATCTTTGAAGTATTACTTGTCTATATGCACCTGCCATTTTTTTATACCATCACAGAGGCCAGCTGCCTTCACTGACTTGCACTGTGTAAACTAATACTGCCAGTCACAATGACAGTAGCTGGCATTAGCCAGTAGTACCTCAACTTGCATGCCAGTGTCTGGCAACGTGTAAACGGGCCCTAACGTCCCCCCGTGTTATGCCTGAAGGCTTATTAGGAGACTGCTTACAAACTAACTTATGACCTAACTTAAACTAACACCAAGCATTACCTGGGATTCGAACCGAGAACCTTCCGCACCCCAGACCGGCGACACACCAACCGACTGCACCATGGGAGGTCAGTTAGCTACAGTGTTGTTTTACTGTGTTTTAAATTATTGTCGCTGGTGTACATCCATTAGACTATTATTTTCAAGTGACTACACATAAATTTCACCAGTGAAGGCTGCTCCATAGTTTTTTGTGTGGCTGTCAAGATGCATGCCGTACAATTCAAGTCTGGACAGCAAAGTAAATACATTAGCAAAGGTCAATGTGAGATGCATTACGTATGCAGTCAATCTGCAAAATTGCTGTTGTGGTTGAATGTTTATTTTGGTATTTTACTTTGCCAGCTCAATATGTTACACCACCACATTTTCAATCCAATGAAAATAGTTTGTGGTAGTTCAGACTGTTACAAACTCATCTAAATGTGTTGCCTATCAGTACAATCACAAACTTCTGATCATTCAATTTATTAGTCTGTTAAGTATGTAAATTTATGTCTCCAATCATAAAAATATTAATTTACGAGCAGAGGATCGATACATGATATATACTACGTATTCTTTGCATGCTGCTTCTGTTTGTTATCTTTGCTGTAATCATGTATATATGCTTTGGAGGCTAATTACATGTGATAATTAATTTACTTCGCTTTCTTATTTATCATACCTCACAATGGTTATGGGCCCAGGTGTAAATGAAAAAAGGTGAGTGTTCGGAATAGCATTACAATATTGGAAAAGAATATTTTTCTTCCAGTGTACGAAGTTCGTGAACGTGGTTAAAATCGACCAAAAATGACTGCATCGGGTTCGGGGCAACCCATCGTGGAAAAACTCTTGGGGCGTGAGAATTTCTCTACATGGAAATATGTCATGAAGGCATACCTAGTCCACGATTACGTATGGGATGAGGAAGAAGGATAGAAAAGCTCATTAATTCATAATTATACTCGTTGAAAAAACAAATTATTCCCACATACGTGACGCAAATACACTGAAGCAGAAGAATGGAAGGCGTTGGAAAATGCTTCAGAAGACTCTGGCCTAAAACGAGCTTGTAACAATGAAATTGGAGAATTGTAAGTGTCTATGATTATTGTGATAAAATTATCACAACAGCACACAAGTTAATTTAAAATGAAGTTAATTGTAAGTGATGAGTGGGTTGGTACCTTGCTTTTGGCTGGATTACCAAACCAGTACAAACCAATGATAATGGCACTCCAAAATTCAGGAACTCCAATCACTGGGGATTCGATTAAAGTGAAACTTCTATAAGGAGTCAAGAGCGAAGATGGGAACATGAATGAAGAATCTGCACTGTACGTGAAAACACAACTGCATAGGGATATCTAGTGCTTCATTTGCAACTAGCCCAACCATATAGCAAGGAACTGCAATCAGAGAAATTACACTTCAGGTACGAGCAAGAAATTCACATCTCAAAAAAAACGAGCCAAAGGGTTTAAAAAATTGAGGCAGTGAAAACAAGAGGACATTTCTAGCTGCAGACTACTGACAGGTTCACAGAAAAGAAAGGTGGCATTTAGATTCCTGTGCATCAACTCGCATGATGTAAGTAAATTACATAACATCAAACCTTGCACCAACACAGTTATAGCTGCTGATGGATCAGATTTAGTTGTAGATGTTTCTGGTAGTGTAAATTTAGAATTTCTAAATGGGGACGAAACTGTTGAAGTGACTGCTGGACATGTGTTACACATTCCAATTCAGCGTTAAATTTACTTTCGGTGAGCAAGGTAGTAAAAAGGGGATATAAAGTAACGTTTGATAAAAAATGGAGGTTATGTGCATGGTGAACAGACTGGTTACCTGGCTGCTGCTGCCTATTTGAAAAATGGGATATATGGCATGAATACTTCCGAAATTAAACTGTGTTTTTACACAGAAAATGACAGCTTCTTACGGCACTGTAGATTAGGTCATTTGAACCGGATGAGAAAGTTCAGCATGCACTCCAAAGGTTTAGGTAAAGATTTACTATCTGAGAGACCTTGTGAACTGTGTATANATAGATTAGGTCATTTGAACCGGAAGGGGGGGGGGATGAGAAAGTTCAGCATGCACTCCAAAGGTTTAGGTAAAGATTTACTATCTGAGAGACCTTGTGAACTGTGTATAATGGGGAAACTGTCATGCCTTCCTTTCAAAAGGAGTGAAAGACACTCAAAATATTTTAGATCTCATTCATTCAGATCTCTGTGGCCCCATGGAGTCGTCACTTGGTGGGAACAGAATATATGACCTCACAAATGATCTTTGTTTATTTCTTGAAGGAGAAATTGGAAGTCACTATGGCATTTAAGGACTTCAAAGCTAAAGTAGAAAAACAAGCAGGTCAGAAAATAAAAAAAATGAGATCTGATAACGGCAGGGAATAAGTCAATGAAGAAATGAGAAGGCACCTTCGTGCCAAAGGGATTGTTCACCAACTCACAGTGAGCTATTCCGAGCAACAAAATGGAGTAGCAGAAAGAGCCAATAAAGCTTAAGTGGAGAAGGCTCAGACTATGCTTTTTTGTGCTAACCTACCAAAGGGGTTTTGGGCAGAAGCGGTAAGTACTGCAGCCTATCTTACGAACCACTCTCCCGCAGGTGTTCTAGGTGTTAAAAGATAAAACGCCTTATGAAGCCTGGTATGGTAGAAAGCCATCCTTGTCAAATTCGAGAGGCTTTGGTTGTGAAGCTATGGTTCATGTCCGAAAGGCGCACAGGAGAAAATGAGATCCAAAGGCAAAGAATTGTATTTTTGTTGGATACTGTGATACCTCTAAAGGGTATCTGTTCTTGGATCGTGAGACTAGCAAAGTGACTGTCGGCAGGGATGTCACATTTCTTGAAAATGGAAGTGAAAAATTGACACCTTCAGTGGTAAATATGGTAGAAAAACCCACGATTGAAATAATTCAAGGTGAAGACCCAATTCAATATGTGGGGAAGAAAATGAAATAGTTCACAGGGAAGATGAACCCTTTTTCCATTTTTAGGATGTTCATCAAAAGGAAGACATAGAAGAGTTGGAGCAAGCACCTTAGAAGTTGGAGGGAATGCCTCGACGATCCTTACGACCAGCGAAACCCAAAGTTTGGCCAAATCACATAACCTACTACACTGAAAAAGTGAATGCTTCTGAATACCGTATCAATATTGATGAAGCACTGCAAGGTGAGCATTTAAAAAGATGGAAAACTGCTATCGGCAGGAGTTTAAATCGCTGATAAAGAACGATACCTTTGAAGAGGTCGATTTGCCTAAAGATGCCAGACCCCTGAAAACAAGATGGGTTTTTGAGAGAATAAAGCCAACCAGTGGTGATGAACCAGGAGTGTTTAAGGCTCGTCTTGTGGTGAAAGGCTGTAGCCAAGTACAAGGAATTGATTATGAAGAATCCTACTCACCAGTTGTCAAGTACTCCTCCATTAGATATCTCATGTCAACGGCAGTAAGAGAAGACCTCGAAATTGAGCATGTCAGTGTTGTTACTGCCTACCTGTATGGAAACTTAGAAGACAATATTTACGTCATCCCACCAAAAGAATTCACTGCATTTAATAAAGGGAATGTATGAAACTGAAGAAAGCCGTGAATGGCCTAAAGCAGGCCGGGAGAAGTTGGAACAAGAAGATTGATTAAGTGTTGTCGAAACAGTTTACCAACTCAGATGCAGATCCTTGTGCTTACGACGATGGTGCCAGTGTAATGATTGTTGATGTTTATGTCTATGACATGTTACTTTTTTTTCAAATAAACGGCTTATAAAAAAGTGAAGAATTCCCTTGAGCCATTTTGAGGTTGACTTAGGTCCTATCAGTCGGTGTCTTGGGATGACCATCACCGGAGACAGACAGGAAGGAAAATTATGAATTTCTCAAGAGGCTTACACCAAAAGGGTTTTGGAACGGTTTGGCATGAGTGAGGCTAAGCCAGTGTCAACTCCACTAGACCCAGGATTGGACTTAGATGTATGTGAGCAAGGAATTCAAGACATTAATGTTGCATATCAGAAGGCCATTGGCTGCCTTTTGTATCTCTCACAGATAACAAGACCCGACATTGCCTTTGCAACCAGTCTTCTGAGCACATTTATCCATTCTCACAAGAATGCACATTGGCGAGCCGTCAAGATAGTGTTACGGTACTTGAAGGGGACACAAAGTCAAAAGTTAGAGTTTTCAAAGGATAGCAAGAGTTATTTGGTGGCATTTTGCGATACTGACTGGGGGAAAAAAATCAGTGATCAGCATTCTGTTACTGGTTGTGTGTTCAAGTTATCAGATGGTGCAATATCATGGTTCAGCAAGAAGCAGAAGACTGTAGCATTGTCCACTTGCGAAGCCGAATACATGGCTTTATATTTCACTGTTCAAGAGTTACTGTGGTTAAAACAATTTATATCTGAAATTGACACTGACTGTGTAGGTAAATCTTCCAACATATGCTGTGATAACAAAGGTGCAATTCAATTGGCAAAAAATTCAGTAACTAATTCCAGATCAAAACACATACACGTAAGGTACCATTTCCTCAGAAAACACATTGAATCAGGAGTTATCAATGTTATGTATTTGCTCTCGGAGGATATGTTAGCTGATGTATTAACTAAACCCTGAGTGCAGTCAAACATAGTGTGTGTGTTGAACAACTTGGACTTGTTAAATAACTTCCACACTGTTGCACACTGACTCCTTTGTGAATGTTTTTGGAGACATAAATTTAAGGGATGGTGTTAAGGGTGTAAATTTATGTCTCCGATCATAAAAGTATTGACTCACGAGCAGAGGATCGCTACATGAAAAATGCTATGTGTATTCTTTGCATGCTACTTCTGTTTATCTTTGCTGTATACATGTATGTGTGCTTTGGAGGCTAATTACATTTGATAATTCATTTACTTCGCTTTCTTATTTATTATACCTAACATAATCATCGCTTGAGTATGTGCTTTTATGTACTTTATTAATATTGTTACAAGTCACCTAATGTGTATCAAAGTTCTTGGGGGATGGAAGTTTTGATAAATTAAAATAGCCAATTTTAGTTTCTTAATGTAGTTACAATGTTATAAAAACATACACAGCTTTTAATTACAACATTAAACTGCCTGTCTTTATAAACACTTATTCCTATCGGTGAGTATAATATTTGTCAATCTAAATAATTATTAAAGTCGTCATCACTGCTTAAAATGTCCACTGTCGTACATTAACATCATTCCAAATTTCTACCACTAACAAATCAAGTCCCACTTTTGCACAGTCGAGCTGGTCACTCTCGTTCTCTACTCTCCCAATGCTCATAGACTACACTTGCTGGTCACTGTGTTGCTTGCTGATCCAGTGGTTCTGCACACCTGGTTGCTATGACTGTACAAAATTCCGGACACTCGACACAGAAGCATGTTGTGGCTTACATAGCTGAGCTGACCTGACCTGGCTCAAAAGGTTCTTCGCACCTCGAGTCGCACCAAGGATTTGAGCAACGGCTACCCAAGCCACTTAGTCTTCAGAGGCAGGGAAGGTCACTAGAAGAAAGGGGCTGCTTATAACACTGCCCCCTCTAGTCTATTTGTTCTCAACAGACTGTGCAACATCCATATCTCTATAGAGCACCATTTGGTCAATGTGGACAACCCGAGGCTTCACCTGAGAGTCTTGACGACATCCAAAAGACTACATCATTGAATGGTTTCAGAATGATGTAGGGGCCTTCTCAACTTTTCTGTAGATTTAGGCAGTATCCTTTTGCCTCTGGGTTGTACAACCACACCAGTTGACCTCTAAATACTTCACCAGACATTCTCCTGTCATACCACATCTTAATTCTGTCACTATTTATTCTGAGGTGCTGTAGAGCAAAATCATGAATGCTGACTAGTGTGTGATATAATTTGCTGGCATACTCTGGAGAGACAGCTTTCTCTTCTATTGGCTGTCCAAACATCATGTCACTAAAGAGGTGTAGCTCTCTCCCAAACCTCATTCTGGGTGGTGATACCCTTCTAGACTTGTAAATTGCAGAGTGTTAAGCAAGAGTATGCGATGGCACCTTTGAATCCCAGTCCTTTAGTTTGTCTGCTACGAAGATCGACAAGTACTGCTCAAGAGAGGGCGGTTAAGCCCCCTGACCATTACATCTGACAGGATGTAAGGCTATGGTCTTAGTCTTCTTCATCCCCACAATCTTCGTTACTCAGGTCACATACTGAAGTAATCTTGTGCCACCAGTAGATATCAATTGTCTCTCCCTGTGGCAGGCAAGGTGCCCAGAATATCCACTGTTATCCTCCTGAATGAGGCCCCAACATTATTTTTGGAGGTGACCTTGTCCCCTAGTCCTTGGTCCCTTCCTCATGGTGCAGGGGTCACATGTTCAGCACCACTTATCAACATCCTCCTGACGTTAGCACCAGTAGAATCTCAGTCTTAACAAGGTTATATCAACCCTAAAGTGACCACTGCCTGCAGTATTATGCAGTTCCTTTTAGACTTTGGGAATCCTGCATTTCAAAAGGACCAATTATAAGTGTGTACTTTTCCCATAGTTACTTTCCCAGTTTCTGTAGAGTAAATCATTCTTCAATATGAGGGAATTCCACTGTGTTCAGTATGTCTTAACTGCTGTGCTCAAACTAGATATCTCCTCCCGTTTTGGCAGACAGCCAACTTCTTTCCACTCTAGTATTAATGCAAAATGGGATCATGTAGTCAATTTTTTCTAATATCCTCATAACTCATTGTCAATGACCCATCTCGAGATACAGAACCTTGAAGTCTTGTCCTCCGTATCTTCAGCGATTCACCAGTCTTTTCTTCCTGGCGTTCACCATGACTACAGAGTTGTTGGTTCACGTGGCCTCCTGAAAAGGGCATCTGCATAATGGTGCTGTATCCACTGGGCTATTCAACATTCAGGATTCTTGAAATTTAGTAACCAGTGTAATAAAGCAAGGTTGGTTCTTAGAACAAAATGTCTGCCATAAGTGTGAAATTGCCTTCACCATAGCCAGAAGTTCTGTGGATCTCGTACAGTAATTATTTTCAGGCTTGTGCAGTATTCTAGTGGCCTCTCCTTCCCATCCAAAATATGAGATAATTCTGCTCCAATGCCTTCATCACTAGCATAATTATACAGAATGAACATGCTCTCACTATATGAGAAACCCAGGATTGGGGTAGATATTAGAATTTCCTTTAGCGTTCCAAATGCAACTTCGTACTCAGTTCAATGAAATTTAATTTTTTGCTTTAATCAGTTTATGCAGTGGCTTCGCAATTGTGGCAAACCCAGGTACAAATTGACGGTAGTAAGCACCTAAGCCCAGAAAACTCAGTAGTTTGGCCACAGTCAACTGACAAAAACAATTTCTTATTGCTTTGGTCTTCTTGGGGTCTGTTTCAATTCTGTGAGCCAACACTACATATCCTAAAAAAATTAATTTTCAATTGAAAAATGTGGCTCTTCGTAGGAACAAGTTTCATGTTAGCTGCAGCCATTTTCTTGAAATACAGAATTTAGGTATGATAGGTGCTCTTCAAATGTCCTCCTTTTGACAACAATATTGTCTAGATGAACCTAACAGATGTCTGGAGGAAGAACTTTCTCCATCAGGTGTTCAAAGGTGGCAACCTAAATGGCATAACTTTGAATTGCCATGTTCCTTTCCCTTGCACACAAAAAGCAATCTTCTCTTTGTCCTCGAGCCACCTTGCATTGCCATTGTGAACCTACTAGGCATCTCAGTGTCTCGTCTATCCTTAGATGTGGATAAGTTTCTCTTCTTCGCTAGTACTGGATAGAGATCTTTTAATTAAATAAGAGTTAATTACAATTTCCTAATTTATTTACAACCATTACAAAGAAAATGCTCTCGTCTCAATATCTCACAATAAATTGATATATCTTCCTATTTACAATTAATAAATTTAATCAGTACAATTTACAATTACCTCGAAGAAATTAATGTAATTAAATAACTAAAATCAGTCATAATAGACAGTGGATTATTTTATAAATGAAATGTCCATATTTGACAGTTCCGATATTTCCAATAAAGTCCGTATCACATGTTCATGCAGTCCCACCTCAGTTAGTCCAGATCCCAGCAGTCCACAATGTTCTAGAGTTCTCAGAGCGCCTTCCCGCACAGTAGCCTTCACTCATCAGATTTCATGCCCTCTTGTCCTTTCACACCACAAACACCTCGTCCGCCATCTTTTCCCAATCTCCCGTCGTCGTCCGTCCTCTTCACAGATGTCCCTTGCTGCACTCGACTTTGCTCGGTTACCTCACTCAGCAAAAGTCTTATACCAATAAGACTACCGACAGTCCAGCTGCGGCTGTATTTACAGTGTCGTCTGCGATTGCCCAGAAATTTCTCTAAATGTCGCATTGCGCCGAGGGGTCCTAGTTCCCACAATTTTCTTTCGCATCCTCCCAAGTTGTCGGCTTCTTGGGCAGGGGGGGAGGAAGGGCTATAATGCCAGCCAGGTCAGCTGTCAATCATTCCACCGGCTGCCAGACCATGCACCAGACCACAGCACCAGACCACACACGCGTGGTGCGAGGGGCTGTGCGTGTAACAGTAATATCATTTCTATACTGATTATTATACATGGAACTCAGTTTCCTTCAGAATGCCCTCAACTACCTCGTGTGAAGCTAATGGTAGTTGTCTTGGTGGTTGTTTTATAGGCCTGGAATCTCCTTTATCAGTGGGGTGGCAGGCTTCTTCAGTGTCTCAAAGGTCATTTGGTTCACAGGAGAAAGCCTCCTGATTTCTCTGCAACAGCCTTCTGCTGCTGGTCAATGTTTTCTCTTGTTCTTAGTAACAGTTCCTCAAGTACTTCTGGTAGAGGGCATTCAAATTTTTGTGGTCTCGAAGCATCAGGAACATTTAGAAGTACAGTGGAGTCTTAGTTAACCGTCACCCTTTTAACCGTGAGTTTCTGTTAACCGTCAGTAAACTGACACGACAAGTAAAATAATAAAATTGGATGCAAAAAACAAACTTAATAAACTGAAAATGAAATAACTTTTTTTCGCTTCATATTATATCAAATTAAGCACATTATTGAGTTGAATAATATGTATACTGTACTATAATACATATACCCAGTAAAAATTCATTCTGTGCGGTGTGCCATGCGAATGACTCGCGTTTATTGTTTATGTACAACCTACATACGTAGAATCGTTCCGTCTTCCTCACCACCCTACCAGTATTCCTAGACACTCATCCGCCCTCCCATTCCTACAGTCAGTTCAGTAGCGATAGTCACTTAGTCAGCAAGTCATTGTCCGCAGGTTGTTGTCAAAGTGTAGTGTGTTTAAAAATGTCTGAGAAACGGAAACGTGTTGTATTGGGACTTTCTCAAAAACCTGAAATTATAAAACGACTGCGTAAAGGAGAGAGCGCGACGAGTATCACTCCGCTATATGGAATAGGGCGGATGACAGTCGGTGATATTAAGAAAGATGCAGATAAAGTTGAAAGTTGATGAGGAACTTGTATTAAGTGCAACACAGGAGGTAGAATGTTTAAGTGAAGAAGAAGAGGATGCTACACTCGAGGATTGCCCCAAAATAATTAGCCGCAGTGACGCTGAAAACATGTTTTCCAAGTGCATTGAATGGTACGAGCAACAAGAAGAGGCAGATGCTACACGTATATTACTCCTACGTAAGATACGCAACACGGCAGCAACAAAAGCCCGTGGAGTATTACAACAACGGAGAATGACAGAATTTAGGTAGGATTATACTACTGAACATATACATAATAGTACTGTATTCAATTTTGTTATTTTATCAACATAATAAACAGAAGTCTACAATACTTAATATCAAATACATACTATGCTGTACATACTTCTATTAATTGCTACCTGTTTAAAATATAGTGCTCAATATCGTATACATTATTATCGCTAGTATCTGTCGTGTCTTAGG
>NQII01002955.1:244086-301766 GCA_002778355.1 Clitarchus hookeri
GGGGGGGGGGGGGGGCATTTCTATTATCCGTCTATTCTCTCAACCGTCACGGTGGCGGTCCTGAGACTGAGGGATAATGGAGACTCCACTGTACCTGTACGACTGGTTTGCAAACACCTATCTTGGTCCCCTCCTTAAGACAAGCAGCACTGTCAGACAAATTAATCATTCTAAGTGACAAACTGTCAGTTTGAAGAAACCAAAGTTCTTCCTGCAATGACACTGCTCGGCAGGATACCATCTTTCCCTGCTGGTTCAGTTAAGATCCAAACAAAAAACTGACAAATTTTCCTAGCCATCTATCTGTAATGACAATTTCTCTAGAAGTGGGTAGCACAGTCGGTTGACAATTGACTACTGGGCAGCTAATTTATCAGGACAAATCCTGCGATGTTGACACCACAAACTTGGTACTGCCTACCCGTAGTACCCCAAGTTGAGTATCGATAATNGGCAGGACAAATCCTGCGATGTTGACACCACAAACTTGGTACTGCCTACCCGTAGTACCCCAAGTTGAGTATCGATAATACACCAAGCCTCAAAAAACATTCATCCTCTACTTCTGCTGTGTAAATAACATCTCCCAGGCTAAGATCACTAAGCTTAAAGTGCTCCCTTCTTTTACCTCTTTCTGGGGTGGTCTCACCTATTACTGTAATCAGATAGCACTGTTCAATGCTGTCGTCAGCCGATAACCGAGGTGAAGGCCTGAGTATACGTGGTCTCACTACTGTTACGGTCACCCCCCAGTGTTTGACAGTCTGTCAGGGTCCTGTTTCACTGAATGTACCTGTAAGAGTATTGGGGCCTTCCCTCCAGCAGGCACGCCAACCTTTGCCTCTAAAGGTCGGTGTTTACCAAATGTGTTGTACTCCCACCTACCTCTCAATACCTACTTTCCCATTGCAGCTTGTGCTGCTGCTGTTGTGGGCAGTAGGCTTTCACGTGCTCCAGCCGTTGACATAACCAACTCACTAGGGTGAATGGCAACAAAGCTCTGCAGCTCACACCCTGGCAGTAGTGTCCATCATGGCCGCCTTCAAGTTCTTGTGTCTTTTTGATGCAGCTGTCATCATCGTTGCTTGCTGTCGCTGCCTGCACTGGACATAGAGTAGCTGACACCCATCTTCCTGATTCCACCTCCAGTGCTCGGGCCAGGGCACGATGCGAGGTGCAGCCAGGCATACCGCTTGTCACACCTCTGTATCGGCAATAGCATCAGTGAAGCCGACTGCAATCTAACGTTGGGAAACCCTTCCAGAGATAGGTGGGGCAGCCACACGTCGTCGTGCCATAGCTCCTGCAGGTCACTGGGTGCGGCTTTGCAGTTGGGCATGGTGGTGCTGGTACTCCTACCAAGGAGTCTGTACCATTGTAATGGGTTGGCTTAATCCTTTCGCCACTCCTGCCTGAATGACACCAAAACCGCAAAGCTGTCGGCCATCCTCAAAGGTTACTGCATTGATTAGGACTTGCCCCTCTTCCCCTACTTACCTCATCTGCTGGTACAGTGATAATGGAGCTCTGCTGATGAAGGAATTCCTGTTATTCTTTCTTCTTTGTGCTCACTTAATTCTCAACACAGTCCATCCTTCCACTGACATTGTTCACTATTTAATTTACACTGTCCATTCTTTGGTTTACACTTGTCCACACAGTTAATTCTCTTATTCACCAACTCGCGAATGACTTGTATTTTCCTATTTACATTTTTGTTTACTGCCATGTATTTTCCCATCTACATTTTCGTTACTGTGTCTACTTAATTTACTCACATTAGTTAATATGACTGTTCACATTCTTGCGAACACTAATTTGGCTATTTGCAGTTTCATTTACACTACTTATTTTGTTATCCAGGCTATTAACTTTTGCGCTCACTTGACTTACTCCCACAGTAAAGGCTTGCAGTGCTTCTAGTTTTGCAGACATTTTTCTCATTAACATTCACTGCGAGGCTTGCAAATAACAGCCCTAATTTTGCAGCTTAAAGCTATTATTTTACTCTCACTAATTAATAGCATATTGTTTAATTTAATTTACAAATTGAGTAAAAGCATCCATCCTACTTATGACTCCAGTGTTATAAGTCCCCTGGGACATAAGAGTTCGCAGGGAAGTGGGTTGTGATACAAATTAACACTAAATTTAGTTTCTTAATTTATGTACAATTTTACATAAAAATACACAGCTATTAATTATTACATGAAACCACCTATCTCTACTATTAACACTTATTCCTATCAGCGAGTGCAATATTTATGCCAATGCCAGTTATAATTAGTCTTTATCACTCCCTTTATTATAGCTACAGTAACTTATTGTTACTTATTATGATCACTTATTGGCTTACATTATGATCATTCCAAATGTCTCACTCTTTACCCTCCCGATGTTCACAGACTACACTCGCTGGTCGCTGCGTTGCCCTTCGTTTCAATGGTTCCACATACTCGACACAGAGGCATGCCATGGCTTATATAGCTGAGTTGACCTGACCCAGAATGTTCTTCACACCTCAAGTCGTGCCAAAGGGGGATGATATGGGAAAGTTTGAGCAAAGAATAACCAAGTCATTCAATCTTCAAAGGACGGGAGCAGCACCAGTCTCGACAATGTTATCGTGGTCCATGTTAGCGATATTGCAGCTTACTTTGTTACTCTGCCTGCTTCTCCAGTTACCAGTGATGCCCTTGGAGGACTGCGTCATGCACACCTGGGAGGGAGGTCGTGACAATGTGTTTGCTGTTTGAAAGCATTTTACTTAACGTTAGTATATATATGTGCAAATAAAAATTTTTGTATGCTTTTTTATTTATTATTTTAATTTAATTAGTTTTTAGTTTTTTCCACAAAATGTTTTTCGTGGGAGAAATACAGGACTTTCCCAAAAATTGAGAATTCGTAATCTTCTGTTAACAGTAAAAACATGCCATCAAATTCGAAAATCGTAACTGTAGTAAAACAAGGGACATAAGAACATATGCATACCCCAGTGTCAGCAAGCAGGTCACGTAACGAGCATGTCGGGTAATGGAGGGGATTAGTCGCTAGCGGCTCTGCGGGATCGGTCTGGCCTGGTTGTTTAGCAATCTTGAGGTACTTGGTATGACTTACTTCTATGGCATCTACGTCAGGATTTAAGTTGTGTAAGTCCGGTACACCACTGCGAGGTATGGGTGTAGAGTGTGGTTCTGCCCCGATCATACTTGTACCGAAATTTCTTATTTACTGTAACTTTCAGACTCTATCATAAAATAGCAGTTGCATTCAATTGATACGTTTACTTTATTATTGAACGTTTTTTAAGGTACGCATTCGCAAGGAGACGAGCACCGCAAGACTTGTGTGTGAGAAAATATTTTTTGGTATATTGAATAAAACTGTAAAAAAGTGCAATAAAAAACAAATTGCTCAGATGCAATTAAAATGATCCCATCTTAAATGTATATTATTGATATACCAAATGATCCATGCTATATCAAATAAAACTTACAGTAAAGAGTTTGTTTATTTCTCAGTTCTTGTTATTTTTTTAATGTTTTATAAGTAAATTTTTTGTATTACACACAAAATGTTGCATTTGATATTATACTTAAGTTATCTCAAATTTGGCTTATGCAAGGTGTGAGCCTATAACAGACTGAACACTACTATAGTCTGGAATATAACATTTACATTAACATTTGATGACAAATATTCAAAAATGGAAAATGATATTAAGAATCTTGTACACACACACATTTTGAATATTGCACATATCACTCATTCCATCCGAGTACACTTTAGAATTTGAGAGACTGCACTTCGCTCTCAAGATCTGTTTTGCCATGATTATAAGTGATGTTCAGGGACATTTATTAGAAGTTGCAAGGATAGACCTGAGGGAGGACTGTTTCTCACGTGGGCAGCTTGTGGTCTGCTCCAGAGTAAGCCGACTGACAATCCTAGCCACTAATGTGGTCTACAAAGATGTCCTTCGGTAAAGAAAGTTAGTAGCTGCTTGGTGTTAGTACACGTGAGCGGAGCCGTGGACAGGAAGCTAATTGAGTTTCACTACACACATCAATAATTCATTATCTGAATACAAGATGGTGGAGGGTCGTGAGTTTCCGGTACCTGTGTGTGTCAGCTATTTCCAAAATACGGTTGCATGGAGATGGATGAGAGACAAGAAAAGAAACTGGCAGGAATATTTATCTAGGGCATTTGGCAAGTCTACACATTTCTAGGTACATAATTTTTTGGACTCCATCTTGGCTATCAGGTGCACAAAAATTGTAGTAAGTATTGCTAAGTATACTTGGGTAGTCCCTAAGAAGGGTTAAAAATTTATTCTGAGTCTCAAGTAAATGAATACCATAGAAGTTTTTAACACTGCTGGTATTGTAAAGGTTGAAAGATTGATGGTACCATCAATAAAGCATTTGTTTTTGATGTTTATCAGTAATGCCCAATAACAACCCATAATTATCAAGAAAAGCAATTCGTAGAATAGTTGAACATTGATTGATGTGAAAGGCCAGTAGACTTTATGTCTCAAACTAAAGTTGATATGTATAATATGTTCACTGTAGGTTTGAATGTATGCTCCATTTGCAGCATTAAGGAGGCACTTAGTTTGGTTATTATTCCAGGCAGTAAGAGGAAAAACACATTATCTCTTGTGTTGACTAAAATTGCTTACCAGATGAACAGCAGTTATAAATAAGTGATTTGGGCCCTTTCCTTGTTCACTCGTGTTGAAAGGGGCCCCAAGAATTTGCTAATAATTGGGCATGTTACATCATATTTATTTACTTTTTGGCTGTATATGAAGTGATAACACAACTTTCCATCTGACTGATATTGCCAGAATTATTCTGTGTAGGAAGTGTGTGTTTGTTGAGAACACAAGCTACTCACGTAAGTTTTGAGATGAGAAATTCACTTAGGATGTGACATTGAAGAGCCAGCTCTAGGTTAGTGGGATTATATAGCATTGGGTTTGAGTGGAATTTGTGCATTAATACTTCTCACATTATCCACTGTCATTGCAAGATGGGAGTATAGACATTACATTAACTTGTGGTCTTTGTGAAGTGCAAACCTGCATTCAGCAATGGCATGCATTTCTTTGGAAAGCTGGTTGAACCTTTATTAACTTTTTCAACACTTTTGTGCAATAACATTCTTTGAACTGAGCTTTGGTTTTTGAGATCTATAAATGGTGTATTAAAGAGAGGTAAGATTACACAAAATAATTGAGAAACTGGCAAAAATATGGTTTCAGGGAGCATGTGATTAAATTTCTTGAGCTTTTCTATAGTACTCATGGGAGAGAATCATCCTTCTGCAGTAACCAGCAAAAGTTTAACAAGTAATTTTTGCTGAAACTCAATTAATCCCTTGCAGTTACCTAGGTTTGAGTCGGCTTGTTCAGCCATGCTTGAAAATTAGCCTGAGGTGGCAGCTGTTTTGTGATTTATTCTTAATGAAGCTGGACTTTTCATGTATTACTGTATGTCCTCCTGAAGGCTAGATGTTGTTCCTGTTGTGTTCATATCTGACCTTTCTAATACACCATTTAGAGACCTTAGAAATCAGCAACATTGACTAACCTTGATTTAGCTTCAAATTGGTGATGCCTGGCATTCAAATACAATAGGGTACTGAATGTGGCGGACTTGGGCCAGTAACGTGCATATTGAGGAAGAAGGTGGCAGTAAAATGTTTGCTGGCGATGCAGTCGAGCAAACACTATTATCCAACATGCAGTAGCAATTAACACAATGTTGCTTTCAAGGCTTGAGAATGGGCTCTTGCAGACTTACCATTCTCTGCACTCATCATGGTGGTAATGTTGAGATAGGCCTAAAATATGCCGAAAACATTCCGCTTCCCGTTTAGCTGTTCTGTTAACATTTTCATGTTTGTTCATTATTATTTATCCTTGATAATATGCAGTAACTTGCTGAAGCTATTTTTGCTGCGTTGAGAATATTCATTGTTTGCCTCAGTCTAATTCATAACATGTGAATTTTTCTCATTGCTCCATATACCGCCATCCAAATATGTATGTTTTCTTCACAAGGATTGACCTTTTTGCTGTAATAAAATGGCACATGCATTAAACGACTAATGGTATTAAATGTCATGTAAAGAACATTCAAAGTTTAAGATTTTATTTCACCAAAAAAAAAAAAGCTTGAAATCAATTTTATTTTTAAGAAATAATTTTTTTTATTATGTTGCTCATAATGCTTCACACTATTAAAGTTTATGCACCGGCTTGTTATTGTGAACTCCTTTAGGATATGGAACACTGCTAAAATTAGTGAGCGACCTCTGTGTTAAATTCAGACTGGCTAGAACATAATCAAAATGGCTTGTGGCAGTGCAAATTCATAATTGTGTGAAAGACCTTTGGTTATGGTGTAAAAATGCAATAGTTATGGAGCCAGCCAATAATCATTGAATCTTGCACAACTAAAACCTTTTGTTATAAACGTGTTGTGAACATGGAAAGAACTCTGAAAAATATCAAACTTGGTGCTAAACATGCTAAAAGCCCGGGAAATAAGAAGTATTGTGCCACAGAATAATGGCAGTCAATTTGCAGCAGGTACACCTAGTTTTTGCCATACGCCAAGCCGGTAAACTTTTAATCATTTATATACTTTCATATGTTTAATTTTTTTTTAATGTTGGGCTTACTCTTATACTGTTTTTCTTCCTCAGTCAGAATATCGGTTACAATTTTTTTTTAATGTTGTGCTTACTCTTATACTGTTTTTCTTCCTTAGTCAGAATATCGGTTACAGTAGAAATATAATTTCCTTCTGGTCCTAGCATCTTTGCTGTTTACTGCAGTGCACTGTTCATCAGATTTACTTCTCCCTCTTCTCTTCTTCCATTCAGCCTAGCTGATGTTCATGTCAGTAGCTTTTCACAGAGTTATGGGGCTTTGAAGAATCATCATTGCATTTCAATTTTAGCTGGCACTGTTTCATTTAGTTGTGTTTATTGCATATTTTAATCTTTATGTTAATAAATGTTTTGTTATCTACTGTACCCCATATTTATNCATTTAGTTGTGTTTATTGCATATTTTAATCTTTATGTTAATAAATGTTTTGTTATCTACTGTACCCCATATTTATTCTTCCTCCTCAAATTGTGTGAAAGGAGAATTTTTTTTTTTTGCTTATGTTGATTTAATTTTAACAAAATAGCATTTCAGCTACTGGACTTGTTTGAAAATGTACTATTGAATGAATGTGAAACTGTACGGGTGATTGTTCTGTGTGTTGTCCACTAGTGAACCTACAGAGTCGTTGCTGTCAGTTCCATAGTTAAATGCTGCGTGATGGAAATAATGTGTGCAAATTCAGTGGATTATTTTATTCTCATACTCGCTATGGCCCTTGTGCAATTTTGCTTTTGTGTCTTGAGAACTTGAATAACTGGACGTAGGCAAGTGCTTTAATAAGCCCCCCCCCCNTTTTTTTTTTTTTTGCTCTAATAAATACTTTTTCTTTGATTTCTCAATCCGTAAGTGAAACTGAAAATCTAATTTGTTTGGGTATGTCATCTTGACTGCGCGAGAAAATTTAGCCAGTTAAAGATAAGTGATGCTAATTACGATGTAGCAGTGTATTTTCTGAGAAATAAAATTATTTTCCTTACATGGAGCCATGGACAAAGGAGAGCAAGACACCTCCAAGGGATGGCTTTGAGTTTTGGCACCAATTAGCGAAACTGCAAGTGTGTCCCACATACATTGCCGTATAAAACTGGTATTCTCGCTCTTTTGTAAATTGTTTGGCCAGTTAATGAGTCAGTGTTAGGCATACTACAGAATTTTTTAAAAGTTACAAATTTGTGTTTATTTTTACAGGAGCTTAAGGAACTAGTCTACCTAATCTTTTTATCTTGGTCTATTTCAGAGTTTCTAAGGATTTTTATAATTTTTGTGAGTAGAAAAGTAATAGTAATAACTAACTCTAAACAAAACTTTTTTTTCACTGTGCAAAATTGATAGCTGACAAATGAATAGCAAAATATTGTAAATTCTCTTGTTTTGAATACTTTTGNTTTTTCACTGTGCAAAATTGATAGCTGACAAATGAATAGCAAAATATTGTAAATTCTCTTGTTTTGAATACTTTTGTATGGTTCAACAATGATGTACTATTTTTTTCCTTGTTGAGAGATGTGTATATGATTTTTAATGTCCATTATAAAATGTAATTTGTTTTTGTAGATTTTTTTAATCTGTCATAATTGCATAGTTAGTGATATTAACATTGACTTGTCTATCCCTGGTCATATTGTCAGTTTGATCTAATGTGTGAAGTTGTGATGATGAAAGTGATGAGTTTGCCGTGGTTGTACCAACNTGGTCATATTGTCAGTTTGATCTAATGTGTGAAGTTGTGATGATGAAAGTGATGAGTTTGCCGTGGTTGTACCAACTGTTTACAACTGCAGAAAATAAAAATTATTAAAATGTAACCCCACATGTTATCAATTGTGTTTGTCTTCTCTACATTNGTTTACAACTGCAGAAAATAAAAATTATTAAAATGTAACCCCACATGTTATCAATTGTGTTTGTCTTCTCTACATTTCGGAAGTTAAGGAGTCTGCTAAGAGATACCAAGTAAATTTTCTTAATAGTTGTACAAACGAACATGGTACAGAATGTGTTGTAAATATGTTTGTCTTCATGTTTTGTAGATTCTTTAGACAAACTAGTAAAAATTTATTGATGGGTCAAAATAAATGTATTACAGCTCACCAAAAGTTACAGTAAACGTGGATGGATTATATGATTAAATGGAACTGAATAAATAATTAATATTTATGTTAGTAGTGTGGCAACAATGTAAATAAATTTTATTTAAAAGTATTTATTTTAAATAATGAATTACTAGCAGTAAAATCATTTTGTACACAATCTTCATTTTCTGTAATAAATATTTTTGAATAGTTCCAATTACGTATAAAGTTGTGATTTGTAAGAGACAGATAACATTTTCTGGTTTATTTCATGTGCATGAGAGAGTGCGGGGTTGTGTTCTCAGACTGGTGGCATGGGGCGCCTCCACCAGAACAGCGTCAACGCGATGGATGCGTCCCTCGATCCAGGAGATCAGGATCAAGGCCCAGCATCCCAGGACACCTTGGACGGACTCGATGGTAAGGCAACCTTGCTTCGTTTGCTCCTACGTATCCTTCGCATTTCCTGGACGTTGGCATCGCTTCAACTGATAGCAGAATATGACAAATACAGTTTTTTGTTTTTAAAGGTTTAAAATAATTGTTGATTGTGTATCAGTATCAATTCTAAATATTCTTCGTATTACAAACATATATTTGCAATTACATCAGCTTGGTATGTCGATATAAGTTTAGTAAAATGGTTGCTGATATGCTGGTAGTAGTTCACATAGTTTATGTGTAGTATAGTGTTCTACATAAATTGCAATTTACTTGCTTTGTATTTGTAGAGCTAACGTGCTTGTGTTGGATACTGTTGTAGGGTAGATACATTTTTGAATTGTGCAAATTTTTTGATGACATCTTCAAACAAATTCCTTAACTTCTGTAGTTATTTGCTTTAATATTTGTTTTTGTGCTCGTTAAACATTATTAGTTTAGATAATGTAGTTATTAAAATGTTTGATTTCCCTATATGTACAGATTTCTGAGAATGAGTATATTGTATTGAGTTGTATGTATTAGCTACCACGTACAGTCGTATTAAATTGTCTAAAACAATTTAATTCCTTGTGCATGTATTTAAAATAAATTAATATTACAATGTCATACACATGGGTATCCAAAGCTCTTAATTTTGTCTCGGATAGTGGAAGCTTGCCGAACAATTTGTTTATTTCCCCTGTGAATCGGTGAGTTCACAGANTCTTAATTTTGTCTCGGATAGTGGAAGCTTGCCGAACAATTTGTTTATTTCCCCTGTGAATCGGTGAGTTCACAGTGGTTTGTTTTCCTTGTGCCAGTATTAAACAGGCACATGTAGCGTTGTGACGAAAATCTCTGCATGCTTTTGACTTTCTACTCCACGCATAGTAAATGGCAAGTGTCTGTGCAAAAGATGCCATAATCCATTATTGTTAGGAGTAAGGTTAAGGGCAATCAACTAAACAATAATACTCATGTGAGTTACTACTTTAGCGTCATTAAAATAACTTTGGTACACCTTNTAAGGGCAATCAACTAAACAATAATACTCATGTGAGTTACTACTTTAGCGTCATTAAAATAACTTTGGTACACCTTCTGAGAGTTTTCAGTGACGTTATAGGTTATATTTCATCGCAGTAATCAGTTACTACTTTTTTTAAATATTTTTATTTACTAGCAATATGATGATGAGAATTATTTTGACTGTATTTATTTTAGATGTTCATAATAGATGTAGAAAGTTTTGTTTAAATGGGAGAAAGCTACTGCAGATTTTGATACTGTCATTTTATTTGGTTTTATTAAACAAATGGATATTAAGTACGGTACAGTCTTAAGTTTATCTAGACTTGATAGGAATACAATTTGTCTGGATGATCAAATGATCAAAGTCCAAATAATCTGAAACTTTTCATAAGTACCCCCCCCCNTTTTTTTTTTCACCCTCATCGACCTAAAGAATTATGATTATCAAAAAAGAAAAATTGACTGATAGTGTAGAATGCATTTATTAGCTGCAACATTTCCATAAAATAATTATTTATTTGATCAGCTCAAAATTCATCATAGATTTGAAACAGAAGAAACTCAAATTCTGTTAAATTTCCTTTCTATTTTTGTTACATTCTGATACCGTCTGCTTCGCTATGATCCATTACTGTTCAATGCCTGAAGATTCTGATTCATGACAACCACTTTGTATCCTTCCTACCACCGCTGAACACATCCAATAATATGCAACAGTAGGATATGTACAGTTCAATGGCTGACCAACATTTGTTCACAATGTGTCTGAGCGAAACCTTATTTCTCAGAAAATATTATCAACGCATTGTTCTTTCCCCTTGCTTCTATAACTAAAGGCAAACCATCGTTTATAAGAACATGTTATTATGTAATTATAAATTAATATAATACACAATTATATCTGGTGTTTTTGTTGCACGTCTCATATGTAGGAGTTCCATTTGAAAAATACAAACAGTGTACAGTATTATTACTGTATATGTGTGTGTGTATTCAGCAGCTTAGATAATCCAGAAATATGGATTATTGGAGTCCACACAATTGAGAGGTTACTGTATTTAACTTTACTAAAATTTATTTAGCATGCGTTTTGACAATATAATTAAGTTCTTTATTTTTGTTGTGTACTGTCTTTTATGTGGGTGACTGAACAAGTGTGATGCAATGAGATAATATTTTTGCCTGTGTTACATTAACCAACTCTTTAAGGGCACTGCGAAGTCCGGGACTGGTCGAACAAAAAGATACGGCTTTACTTGTTAATTTGTAGTAAATTCAAAATTTTACAAAAAAAAAAAACTTTTGGTAGAAATGTGGCCTGGACAAAGATGGACAAAGTGTTTTTTGTGTTTGAAAGGGAAATATGTAAAATTCTATGCTTTCACTTGGCCAGTCCCGCACTGGGGTGGTATTCCCGTTTCACGGCTTGGGACAAAAACTACAAATATTGTTTGACAAAACAGTAAAGTTAGTTACGTCTCTTTTTCACAGATGTTTTCATTTCTTATATGCCCTGTATTGGCAAAAATATTTCTTTGTACACAGGAAAATGTTTAAACATTCACAAAGTTGTGGCTATACCCAGTAAATTAACACACTAATTTTGCCGTAACGAGCTGGAACTTTACTACAAATGGGAATCCATTGTAGAAGGGTTAATTATAAATGAGTTACAGTGTACAGTAGAACCTTACTAAAGTGACGCCTCACTGTGTCCAGAAATAAGATCGTTATGTCAGGTTGTTTATTATTTCTGGACCGATTTTGGGCAATTTTGGACTGATATTGACACACCCCTAATTCCTGTACACCAAAATTTGCAATTTTTTTGCATGAAATCCATGTTCAATTGCCTTTAGTGTGAAATAATACTTTTTTTAAAAATTAAATATAAATAATTTTTATAGGCAGGCATTTTCAGAAGAAAATTATACCGGAGAGGCTTACACCTAGTCTCCACTTGTCTTACAAAATGTTAAAAACATTGAGCAGTGCAAGAATTTACCAAGCATCGTAAGTCCTTGTTTAATCATCTCTGGTGTCAAATCGAGATTTTTCATAGAAATAATTTAATAATCGGACCCCTTGCGAATAAAATGATACCACAGGAGGATATGTCATCTCATTTGTTGCCAATCTGTTAGAAAAGCGATAACACTGAACAGTGCGTACTTATTTCCAAGCAAAAATTCAATGTTTGGTGGCCTCTTGCAGAAAAATCTGAAGACATTTCAACTAAATATTAATTTATGTTAATAAACAGATATCTTCCAAATAAAATGTTACCATAGAAGGGTATCCGTCGGGCATAGGAATGTTTCTGGATTAGGGGTTTACATGTAGGCATTCTTACATGTATATTTGAAAAAACAAATAGCTGTTAGTGGGAATTAACGTGTCACACTCTCTAAAACTTCAGCTTCATCGGTACCAATTGAGACTGCGAGAGGTGTGGAAGACTATTTTTTTAACATATTGATTTTTATGTAAACATAAATTTTTAATTGTATCATCTATTAAAGAATGTTTGTTAAGTATGAATTGAGAGAAATACTTAATGGTGTTATAAATGTGAAGAATTATATAAGTACCTATACAGTACACTCGTGACTGAATGATACGCCGGTGAAAAACGAATAGTGCTCACTGTACTTTGAAGAGTCGTGTGCTAGGCGAGAGTCCGCGTTAGTTGCACTAACGAACGATGACGGTACNAGTGCTCACTGTACTTTGAAGAGTCGTGTGCTAGGCGAGAGTCCGCGTTAGTTGCACTAACGAACGATGACGGTAAGTTGATGAATTGTTCATCACCAAGGGGACGCACTAGTAAACAAGTGGTAATGTACTGTGATTTTGCAAAATTAACACAAAGCAGGTAATACTGCAGTAAATGAATGCATTGAATCATTACAAACACCTGCATTTACAAAAATAAGTAAACTAATCACACTCTCTATGGGAACTGTTTGAAGGTCCTGTCGTGGGCTTTAAGAAAGCAATTGTGTATTNAGTGCTCACTGTACTTTGAAGAGTCGTGTGCTAGGCGAGAGTCCGCGTTAGTTGCACTAACGAACGATGACGGTACGTTGATGAATTGTTCATCACCAAGGGGACGCACTAGTAAACAAGTGGTAATGTACTGTGATTTTGCAAAATTAACACAAAGCAGGTAATACTGCAGTAAATGAATGCATTGAATCATTACAAACACCTGCATTTACAGAAGTAAGTAAACTAATCACACTCTCTATGGGAACTGTTTGAAGGTCCTGTCGTGGGCTTTAAGAAAGCAATTGTGTATTGCCTACCTGTCAGGCCACTCTCCTTTTTTGAAATGTTTGTATAGATTTCTCAAAAACTGTTTACAGTGTTCCAAGAAGACAACCGTTGATTCCGACATACTGATGCATTAGTCTTAACAAATCATTTGCAGTTTATTGCTACAAAGTTCCCCATGCAAACGTAGGGTGGCAATTTTCCTACTGAAGCGGAATGATCTTACCAGAGGTGTAATATCTCCCTTATACAAATCACTATTCACAGATTTGTCCAGCCATCAATTGCAAGTACTCGCAGATATTTTGAACCAACAACATTTCAAAACTCCATTGTCGTGGGGGTGCATATACACGCACACATTTGGCAACAGCATGACCACAATATCTATGTACATGTGGTTTGTACGATATAAACATCAGAAATGGTAAATGAGACTTAATTTTCACAGCATACATACTGCACACACAGCACAGATGGATGTACCATATTCTGTATGATCAAATGATTAGAAATTAGTGAATTAAACATTGCCATACCAACATAATTTGCATTAAATATACACACTCGGGTACAATAGATTTGTGGTAATTTCAAACTTAAATACTTTTTAAATGCCTTTGCATATACTAAATAATTGTGTTAATATAAACTTAAGTTTGATTTTAATGTAAGCATGTCACTTTGTTTCTGTATCTTTGCAATTTAAGGTTGGTTCAGAATAATAAAGGATGATTCGTACCAGTTGGTACATAAGGCAAAAGCACCAGATGCTTGCTTGGGACAAGAGCTTTACTTGTGATAAATTTACTCTATAAAGTAATTTTTTACTGATTTTTATTTTCTCAGAGGGAAAGGAACATTTAAAAATATTGATATAAATTTTTATTATCTTAANGGATTTTGATTCTCTTAGAGGGAAAGGAAGATTTTCAAATATTGATATAAATTTTTATTATCTTAAAACTATTAGAATCTCTTGACATGTTAACCATGATAAACTGATCTTAAATATTGAAACTACAGCAACTGAAATACAGAAGCAAGAAACTATACAGTTTCGTGCTATTTTTACAGTACATTTTGTTGGTAAAGTCGAACATAAATTGTATGGAAATTTGGTGTGATTCACTAAGTGGTCGGTCTTCTTGCTATAGTTGTTAGCAGTTTTATACTCTTTTCACCACAGTCAATAAGTTCATAGACTGACTGGCACCCCGGGCGTTGGCAGCCNACGTTGGCAGCCATGCATCACTGGGTCCATGAACTTACTTCCTGTACTTCGTATTATCCTACACTACCAAGGATTTTGCATTTCTCTACATAGTAGAATTTAAATAACGTATTAAACTATAGTACACGTACATATTACGGCTAGACAAAATTGTGCAACAAACATAGTACTCAATTTACATATTGTCATCAATAAACAGTAATCGAAACCCAAGTCGTAATAACACAAGCAAAGTGAGAAGGCAAACAAGCAAGAGTTCAATGGCAGGACAAAAAAACTCGGTAGTGTTATCACGTGCAGAATCATTTGGCCGCCTGACAGGTGGAGTTAATAGGTATTGGCTAACACGGGGGCGATAGGGGGGGTAGTGTCTGTTTTTAGATATGAACTAGCCTGGCCTGTACAGCGGGGTAGCATTTGTTTTTAGATATTAGCTAGTCCGGCCTTTATAGCGATCACCAAGAGAAACACAATGTGAAACAAACAAAAAAATTGCAACAAATTTATTTTTTGGCAGATATCCCTGCATTTTTTGGCTTTTTTCGGTTAAATTTTGTATGGTTCCTCAAAAAGAGTCGTTATAGAAAGGCAGCCACCTTAAATGTAGAGTGAGTTTTACATTGTTTCAGGAATGAATGTCATATCTAGCAAACCATGAACAAACTGTCTCGTCAGGTGCCACATTTTAAACTTTTTCACTGATTGGTTTTTATGCTAACTTTTACAGTAATCTGTTTTGTATCTGCAGTTCTGAGTAATAATTTAAACTGCAACGTGTCTACTTTTAAAGATATTGTTTCGAGATTGAACATCATCATCTTTTATAGGAAATGGTATACAAATTGCCTTGTTGGGTACCACACCACATCTTAGGCTGATTCACAGCTTGGTTTTTATACTTATTTTGATAGTAATCTGTATTTATATCTCCATTTCTGGAGCTTTTATACCGGAATATGGCTGTCTTTTAAATATTTATGTTCACTTAATAAACAGCGTGTTTTCTTTTGTAAACAGTAAAACGCTGTCGTCAGATGCTCGCAGTTTAACCTGTTGATATAGAAGCTCGAATTTTTTGAGACGGAAAAATATTTCTAGCTGAACTTAGCTGCAAGTAGGTATTCAACTCTAGCTCGATTTTTGAGTACTTGCACATCTCTAGTCAGTATTTCTGTGAAATAATTATTTGAAAACTAGGATTTTTACATGGAAAATATTGGGTATTAGATTGGAAAATTTTGAAATATCGAAATCGTATTGCTTTTTTACATATTGGGCCATCGCTTTTATATATATGTATATATGCACATATGTTGATAATCTGAACATATATGAACAGTGGTAATTAAATGCCCAGCATTTAACTAAGCTTTCATTGCTAACATCCAAATTGTATAGCATGTTGAAATAGTCTCCTTAAAATGTTTGGCAACTCTCTGACCAAATATGTTTTGTATTGTTGTTAGTCTGGACATAATGGTTATTTTTAATTTATAGGGGGCCTTAGTCTGGTAAAATAATGGACTTTTGTACAATAAAATTCAGTTAAGAGTATACGAGTATTCGCTGTAACCTTTGGCATACTCCGATGTAAAATATTTTTTGCTGTTATTGTTGGTACTACATGCATGAAAAGGAAGGTAACTACTGATTTGTACGGGTTTTTAAGGATGTGTTTTAGCAGATTTCTCCATTGTTTTTTAACTGAACTCAACAGAATATTGTAGTTTCATTGGCAGTTTTGGATGTACTCGGAGATAACAGATTATAGGATACGAAGCACCTTGATCTGTTAACTGGTTTTAAGGGGACTTTACTTTGAGGGTATCAAGATAGTCCTTGTACAGTTTATTAATGTGCTGGAATATGTCGTTGAAAAGTTTCTATTTTGAATCCAGCAGTTTGCGTTTAAGGAAGAAGAGAGATGGACTTTATTTTCCCAGGAACCAAGAAAAGTGGTTTTTAGATGGAGTGTAATAATGCATGGTAGTGGTATATACAGTACTGGTTATGCTTTGCTGCATCATTCCATTAAATTTAAGTGTATGATGATGTTTAAGATATTAGATTTGCATGCATATTAATACCTGGATGTTTGTCTTTTACTTTTTAGTTTAGGTAAGTTTACTGTAGACCATTCTTACACCCCGAGGAATTATTAGAAATGTTGAAATTAATGAAAATTATTTTATCTTTTACCGCAATGAAATTGCTTTTGATTCCTTATTTTCCAGTTACATTATTGATTCAGTGCAAATCTGTTAATGTAAATAATATAGAATCAAAATGAGGGTAGTCCATTTAAAGTTAAATGCATAATAAAATATGTGCAAAGTAGTAGCATTATTGAAAACATATTTATTAAGAAGATAATATAATTTCACATACACAGAAATATAGTTTCCATAGTTGCTTAACCTAAGCGTTATTACACATAGGTCACAATTTAAGAGTTAATGTAATCAAATTGTTAGTATATTTATGTTACATGATAAAGAATTTGATTATTACAGCATTGCTGGGGTTATATAGTAAAACACTGTTATGACATTTCTGAAGGCATTTTTTTGTACCATTTTGTCTTCTGGATATACAGTAGAGTCCCGTTAATCTGAATTAATTGGGACCGAGGCCAGTTCGGATTAACCGAAATACCTTCTTTAATGGAGTACCAAGCAGTTAATTTAATAATACATATGTATTGAGTACAGACGCATGGGGCCGGAAGTATTAGTATGGTGGAGTGTGCGAAAGTGGTTCCGGTGTTTGGGATGGGGAGGGTGAGTGACCTTGAGGCATGTCACTGCACCTGCGCAACGCACTCTCTGACTTGCTTTTGTTAGTTGATTACACACTTTTGTTGGGTTCACATTGCGTGTCGTGTAAACATCTTTCTTGTTTGTGCCTGGCAGTAAATTGCTTTGTTAAAAATGGCTACTAAAAGGAAGCATACTACGTCTACGCTTAAAGATAAATTAGAAGTTTTAAGACGTTTAGATGAAGGGGAGAGTGCAACAAAATTATCAGTGGAATTGGGTGTAGGGAAACCCACTATTACAGACTGGAAAAGGAACCGAGCCAAGCTTGAACAGTTTTGTGCGTCGACTTCCGAAAAAACCCTTGAATCTCGACAAACATCGAAATCGTCACAGTTTGAAAAGGTTGACGAATCACTTTGTCTGTGGTTTACGCAAGAGAGACAAAGGGGCACACCTATGAGCGGACCTCTAATTCAACAGAAGGCTATCCACCTTAATAAATTAATAAATGGCGATAACATTCCATTCACGGCAAGCATTGGCTGGCTTGACAGGTGGAAAAAACGTCACGGGATTCGTGAACTAACAATAACGGGAGATATATTATCAGTGCATTACGCTGCGGCCGAAGAATACATTACTGAGTTTTCCAATTTGATATCGGCAGGTAATTATTCTCCTCAGGAAATTTATAATGCTGACGAAACAGGTCTAAACTTTAAGGCACTTCCAAATAAAAGTCTTGCATCAAGAGATGAGTCCCGGGCCCCAGGCTTTAAAATGAGTAAGGAACGTGTCACATTAATGGCGTGCTGCAATGCAACAGGTAACCACAAGCTGCCATTAATGGTTATCGGAAAGTCAGCAAAACCTCGAGTATTCAAAAACATTAATATGAATTCTCTTCCTGTTTACTACAGGAACCAATAAAAGGCTGGGATGAATGGGAGTCTTTTTAAAGAATGGTTTGAAAAACAGTTTGTGCCAGCTGTGACACAGTTTAATAAAGAAAATGATTTGCCAGTCCGAGCTCTGCTCCTGATAGACAACACCCCGTCTCATCCAGAAGTGAATGAACTGACTTGTGGTGAAATAAAGGCAGTGTTCCTCCCACCCAACGTTACTCCTCTGCTGCAGCCAATGGACTAGGGAGTTTTACAAACAATGAAACTCTGCTACAAGAAGATATTTTTATCCACTTTAATAGAGGATCAGGATGACTCCCTGTCCCTACTACAAAAGATTTAAAAAGTGAACATCAAGGACGTGGTTTACTGGTCTGCTGAGTCCTGGGACAGTGTGACTGAACAATCTTAGAAAAAATGCTGGAAGAAAATATGGCCTACATTGACCTTCATTGAAAATCCAGATGAAAACAGTGGGACAGAAAATATTCTTCAGCTCATGCAGCAAATTCCTGGGTGTGAAGAAGCAGCCAACATTGACGTCGATGAGTGGATGGCTGCAGATGTTGCACATGATGAAAACCTAACAGACCAGGACATTGTGGCAGCAGTCACAAGACAAGACCCCGATCACGACGAAGATCAGAGTGAAGTCGAGGCAGACGGTGATACAGAGCAGCTTGTGTCACACACTGATGCGGCAGCGGTTCTTGACCTTGCCCTACGCTACGTCGAGCAACAGTCGATCGCCACACCAGCTGACGTGATGTATATGAGGCGATGGTGCAATATTGCTTCGTCCAGCAGATTTTCTTCATTGCGCCAGAAAAGACTAACTGATTATGTGAACATGAACAAATAATATTTGTAAGTACTATAATTACCGTTTGCATACAATGTATAAAGATACAGGCGACTAATAAACTGAATATGGGGTTGTATTTTTGTTTTGATTTTTTCCAACCTACTGTACTTTCGTTTGTTCGGATTAGCGGGACTCTACTGTACACAAATCATGGGAAACTTTCCTACTATAAGCAGTTCACGGTAAAGTGAGCACTTTAGAGGCCCTAGTTACTTTTTTTCTTCCACCCATTTTTTATTCTATAACCACTTTTTAAAGGAAATATTGCCAAGTAATACACACAGTGTGTGTATTCCACCGCACTTGGAAGTTAAGGTCTGAGGCTAAAATTAAATATGTTTATTGACTATTATTACAAATGAGAGGGCTTTCAAAAGTTCTCACTTTACCGTAAATAGCCTATAGTTAGATATTTGTGTAGAGGACAGTGCACAAAGCTTAGAATATTGGTGTGTATAGATAGTTTCATCAGGTAAACCATTAAGAAAATAAAACCTTATTAAAAAATTTTTTAAATAATTTGTGCATACAGAAGTTAAGTTTGTTTTTTAAAAATGATGATATGTGAATAAAATTGGTACTTATGAAAAAGGGGTTTTGGGGTATTTGATTAAATGAAAAAATATGATCATGGACTTAGCTCTGCTAGCAAGTGGGAATCGTGCCGGATGATGCCGCTGTCAGCAGGGTTTCTCGGAGATCTGCCCATTTCCCCCGCTTTTGCATTCCGGCACTGCTCCATTGTCACCTCATTTCACCCTCATCTGCTCTCAAGATCTCGTTAAGAGCCGCCCAAATCTCTCGGCTCAACTCAACTTAGCTCTGCAGTAGTGTTATGTCCACAGTAATAATTTTTTATATACAGTAATTTCATGCTGTCATTGCAAGAATCATTCAAAGGCTTCCTACTTTAAATTTTAGTTGGTGATGGATGTGCTTGTAAACTACAGCAAAGGTAACATTAGAATTGCTTGAGCTCAGTTCAGTCATGTGAAAGCTGTAAAATAATCGTGCACTGGTGATGGTTGCAATTTTTTCCATGCTTTCTGCTTCGTCTGTGGCATTTTGTAAATTTGTGTTGCTACTTGTTTTGCCTCACGTTTTCCATGAAAAGTTGTAGTGTTACCTACCTACGTTCCTGCTTGGTTTTTATTGCAGTGAAACACTATGCACATTTACCAACTGAAGCTTTTGTGGTTGAAGGAAATAACAGAACATAATAACTACCAGATGATGTTGGTACAAGTTAAATATCTTATTTTGCATGAGGTGCTCTCTTATATAGCCTTCCATGCCAAGAAATATAATAAACTTTGTTGCTGGCAGTCTAGACTCTTTATTATGATCTGCACCCAATGGTATACTGTATCTTGTAATAAAAATCTGTCTCTTAATTATTTTACTAAACATTTTTTGTCAACAGGAAGTTTGCGGGTTGCACAAAATTGTTTAGAATACAAACATTTAAATAACATTAAATGGTGGTAGTTTCACATGCTTCTATTGCTTAATGATACATAATAGAGAGATTTAATTTAATTGTATTTATTTATGGCACATCTTAGACTATAGTTAGGTCATGCATTACTAGTTGGTTGTAATTTCCGAGAAAATTTATTATTGATGTAAGCCTGTGTTTTGAAAATCACTTCTTTTACTTTGCATGAAGTGTGCATGGGTTTTGTTTGGTATCTACTTCCTTGTCTCAAAGTATTTTTCTGGTTTCTATTTGTATTTAAGGTATTGCTCTTTGTGGTTTGTGAATTTAACGGCACAGTAAGGATGCAACCTATCATTATTCATTAACTATGGCCAAATACACTTTCATTTGAGATTAAAGCGTTAGCTGTTCAGGAAATGCTTTGGATAATTCCAATAATCACACAAAAAAGAAATAAAAAAATATTCAGCAATTTAAATAAGCATTAACTAGTGTTTTACCTAAAAAAAATTTATAAACAATTTTTTAAAGACTTGACTTAATAAAAAAATATATAATATTTTAAAAAATATACGTATATTTTATATGTTTTCAATCATTTTGTGTAAGTAATAAAATTTAGCCTAATGTAATTTATAAATATTTAGAAATTTATTAAAGAAAGTTTTTACGACAGCATATAAGTATGCTGTCGTGTGTAGGCTTTTTTGTGTGATTAATTACAATTGTAATGTAGTAGTGTGTGTGTGTTGTCTAGAGCGCAGCACAGTCCTCAGATCTCTGTTGTCGCAGTAATGTGTGCTCTGTGTATGTTTATGTGCATTGCTATTTCTTTCTTAATTAAGTGTTCATCACACCTCTCAGGTGTTCTCGTTTACAACAGTCGTTCTAGGTCAATTAATTCCTTTATCTTTTGTTGCCTGAGAACTGAGGATTGTTATGTTAGTAAGTCCCTCCAAGCAGCTAGTCAATCATTGTTATGAGAAACTCACCGGATGGTATTTACCAATTGTGTAAAGAGAAGCCCTGGTAGATTGCACAATTTGCATTCCTGAAAATTGTCAGCGATAGAAAACTTTTTGCAATAGAATATTTTTTCCCGGTGAAAAGCTATGTGCAAGATTTATGTTCCGTAACCACTGTAGTATTCCCAAATATCATTTGGTGTACAAGAACGGTATGTTTTAAAAATAAAAACCATAGAATCAAATTGATAAGACCATAATTTTGACATATTTTGTAATGTTCATGTTTTAGGTATATTCTGTCTGAAACCGTTAAACTAAACATTTTTTTTATTGAAGTTTTAAATTTTTGGCGTTACTTTCTGTATATTGCTATTTGTATTGGTGTCACATTTCTGAAGAATTAAACATCGCAAGTTACAAAATGAATTGCGGTAGTTCTATCTATGTATTATTTTTATTTTTCTCATTAGATGCGTATTTTCTTAAAAGGTGAATTTCACCTCAGAAAAATGTCATTACACTTTTTTAACGTGCCTTTATCAGCATTTTTGCTGATTAAGTACGCTGTAAATATTGCAGAGTATGGTGCCTGTGTCCCGTAATGAACTCTTAACAAGCCTAACCTGCTTTACGTACACCAACCATTGGAAGACAACATGCAGGTAGGATTGTATTTGTCATCCCACTCATGCGCCCAGCCAATGAGAGGATTAATGAACGCTGTTCCAGTTAGTTACATAGTTATTTAGAAGTACTTGCAAAGCCTAAGTAAGCTAGAAACTACTACAAAATGGTACTGGGGGCATAGGCTCGTGGAGCAAAGTTTAGGAAAAGTTACTACTCCGAGCCTCCGGAGTTAAACTACATCAAAGTGAAGGCTAATCACGTTCACTACGAGTGTGCCGTCGCACATTTCTTGCATGCAGACTGCTGTGTGTTATTATTTACAAAATGCTCAGTTCTACAACTGGGATTATAACTTTAAAGATTCCTTCACTTTTATTGTTTTTGCACTACCTTAATTTAGTGGTAAGTAGGTATAAATGGGCTTCCATTGCCCTAGGGGTTACAGATGGAAGATTTTGAGAGCATGTGATGCTTGTGGCGGATGTGCACAAGTGCTTTACTCAGTGAGGCTTTTTTGGCAACATTGTAAAACTTTATACGAAAAACTGTGAAGGGGATGCAACGGATTGGTAGTTTTGAGATTGGGAGGAGTGTTTAAATCAAGATGGGGTTTTACTTTAAAAAGGTGGGGCAGGAAGGGCCAATTAAAGGAGAAGTTAAACATTAGTATGCCAATTTTGTATAGTGTTAATTTATGGCTCCCCATTTTATACTGTTTAGACACATTTAATTACTTTATGGGCTTATGAGATTTTTATACTTGTCATGCATTACATTATCAGTCATAAGTAGGTGTTACATAAAATTTGGCAAGAATAAAGTTTATGGTAAATTAGTTCCTACAGTTGCATATCTGAATTTTTTTCTTATTATATCCATATGCAGAAATGTTTGTTGACTCATATTTATTGGTCTCCAGTTAGTGCGGTGTGCTACTGTCCAAACCATAAAATGACCCTGTGTCACGAATTGTTTACAACCTGGAACATGTTGATTTTATTTGGACTAGAAATATGTTCACTGCAGCTTTTTTTTAAATTCAGGTCCTAGTTCCATCTTTTTGTCAGTTTCAACCCCAGTTAAATTTCTGAGCAGCTTATATTTCTAAATATGTTGTGTGTAATATGACTTTAATATATATTTGAGATTCTTGACAATATCATTTGTCATGCGATTGGGATCTAGTCTGTTGCTTTAGTGGCACAAATGATTCAATTGGTAGTAAAGAGTTTTATTTTCGGCTGTAACTGGAGGACAACACAGGTGTTCTTCAAAAGTGTCTGAAGGGTGGAGTTGTGTTGTGGCACGTATCAATAGACTTGCCACCGATGCCTTTGGCACCGTCAGTCATGCTTTTGTTTGAGCAGCAACAATGTTCCGCTTCTTCTCCAACCTGTTACTGACCATAGCCATTGCCTTTGACAATAATGTTACATAACCTGACATTTGTGCAGCACCTTAAGAGTTCGTAAAGCATGGAATATTTTAGCACTAAATCATTGGAGTGAAATGTGAAAGACACTTGAACTTTGAAAACTCCAGACTAGAGGTTGTATTGATTGCATCATCCAGTTAACATTTATGTAATGGGCAGTGCAGTTGGGTTGTGTTGCACCCCCCTGAGCTTGTCAATGCCGTAGAAGTGCCTCGTCATAACTTCAATCGTGCAGCAACCTGACTGTTTGATAGGTAGCTGTCGAGCTGAATGCAGCCCCCAAACAACCAGCATGTCAAGAACGAGGAAAATAATTACACAAAGAAAAATGCAAACTGTTGCAGAGATGACCAGGGGTGCTATAGCGTTGTGCTTGGTACAGTAAATACTCCATATGAACCTCACTTGTCACACTCAACATACTCTTAAGGTTGTAGTACTACTTTCTTTAATATTGTGGTTGGATATTTTTAAAAAGGAAGTATAATTGTTCAGGTTTTAATCAGATATCACCGTTCTTGTTTCATGTAATTTACAACCAAATAAAAAAAAAATAATGATTGTCATTGTTCATTTTAGTGCCATTTGCTAGCCAAATTCAGCTTTTTTCTGGGTGCGGGCCTCCGCCCGACAAACATGTGCATGGCCCTCGATTTGATTGTACATATTTGGACAGCCCTGCTGTACAAGATGAACCACAAAGTTGGAAGTCGACCTCTTTACAACTGGAACAAATTAAAACAATCCAGTGAGCAGCAGGCGAGCACGGCCTTGCAGTTAAGTCACCTTCGTCTCTGGACAATCTGTTTGCACCTGCTGCTGGCATTTTTAAGATTTTCATTACTATTTCATTCATTAGTGAAACCGTTAGAAAGTCGTACAGCTTCACTGCCTAGTAACCAACTCAAGGAAGAAATCTTATTGGTGTCGTGTTTTGAAGTTGAATTCATTGTCCAGTGTGTTGCAGGTAAGGTCCATGATTTTATAGTCATATGCACTGAACTGACGTTTGCCATCTAGCAACCAATGTTTTTTGTGTGTATTGCTGGAGCCACTTTTGTTGGGAATGGTTTCCTTGGTAGATATTTTTTACCAAGGTTCTGAATAGTTAGATAAACGAATCTGTTGTTCTCCTTTATTTTTAATGGTTGACCATCTGTGTTTATCATTTCAACAACTGACCAAGTAGTAGTTTCTGCATACTCCAATTGTCACAATGTTATCTGAACACTTACTTTTTCGTTATGTAGGGTTAGGTGGAAAGTAGAATGTACAAAGCTTGTTGCTGAAGCAGAACTTGCAGGAAAAGGGGCAATTCTCCCGTGCTTGGGATATTTTGTATTAGATTAGCATAAATATGACGTGCAAATTTTTGTTACTTTCCGTGGCATAAGAATGCTACTTGATGCATTATGGATGCAATCTTCACAACTATGAAAAAGTAATAGTGTCATAAAAAAAATTTTGAAGTATGTACTCACAAAATCATAGTTCTGCAGTTACTGCCAACATGCAAGTTTAGCAAAAATATCTGTGCACAGGAAACTATGTTGATTAAATTAATTTTGCCCGTGCATCCATCATTACCATCGCACAAGTTTTTCGTGTAAAACTGTGAAATCCTTGAGTGTGGATATGTACAGCACAAAAATGTGTAAGAGAAAGGAAAGAGAATGAACAAAATGTGTTGAGATGAGCATCTTCATTGTTGCTCTGTCGTCTTGCCTGCTAGCAAGTGAGAAGTGGGTGTAGGAGAAGGCTGCTATTGCATTTGTGCAGCAGCTTTGTTTCTCATGAATGTTCTACAAGTGGCATTTGAAGATTTAAACAAACACGTTATTCATCTGCAGGTTTCTACAAATGTTTGTTTCCATTAACTGATGGGGTGTGAAAGGATGTGGTTGTAAATTTAGCAGTCCCAAAACCTTTCGACCTTGGCAGTATTTTTGGGAAAAGGGGGATGGGACTGTGGGAGATATACCAGCATTTACTTGTAATTTGAGTAGGTAAAATAAAATGAGATAAATACATTACAACATATTTTTATCATTGTAGGCAGACGGGCGCTGGAACAGACTATAGACTGGGGTAGTGGAAGTCTGAGGGGTACGTTGCAATGCTTCCAGTTGCAGAAAATACGTAGGTTTGGGTTTCAATTGTATTGCAAATCGTGTCATAACGGTTCATCCAAATGGTTTAAATTATAAATTCATCCTGCCTGTCAAAAATTGTGTCTTTATTTCTAAGCAAACTATGCACGACATTAAAATGTAAATTGTCGGCCACTGTGTACTCGGTTTTCACAAGTTCACTACAAAGTAGTAATGATTATGGATTGGAAATGCATGATGCTTGCGTAACATAAACACCCACAAATCAGTGCCGGGACGGTGTTGCGACTCCACTGCTCTCTTGGAAGTGTTTCACACACAGCGATATTGCCCTATTGTTAGTGGGTTGATTTTACTGTGTTTCAGTATTCAGCAGCGTAATGAAACATTTAACATCACTGATAACCAGTTTCACCAACATAGGTGAAGTTTGCTTGCATCTGAGTTTAAAGTAAGTTTGTTTACCACAACTGTTCTCTTAGTTGATTACCAACATTAGTTCAAATTTACATCCATATGTTTTATTTCTACAGACAGGCCAGAAGCGCTGCTAAGTGCAATTACTGATTTTTGAAAGAAAACCGGAGAAAAAGTAAACCTATCCGCACAACAAAAAAATCATTTTTCTTAATAACTTCCTGCGTTTTCTTGTTGCAAGAAATAGTTTAATAGAAACTGCATTCATAAATGTTTGTAGCACGCTTGGTTTTCAACATAATTCCTGTGGTTCCAGCATTAAAAATTTTGGTTAAGCTTAATTTCCGTTAAAAAGCATAAGTTTCCTAGGGTTATGTGCGTAACAGTATTGATTCAAAAGTATTGCACATTAGCCACGTCACATGTATAATTCGAGCACAGCAGTTACAGGTTAGATTAACAACTTTAACATTGAAGTTTAAGTGCACACTTACAGGTCAGGTTAGCGGACGCACTTGGACATTTGAGTACGACTGCTTAGGAGGGCTTGGCCACGCTATACCTAAGTGCTTGTGGGCTTTTTTGCTTAGGTCATAGTACAATACTGGGGAATATTTGGAATGTTTGCAGTAGTAAAAGTTAGTTTCACATTAATTCCAATTTATTTTTTGTTAGTAGTGATTGGTAATAACTTTTATCCCTGTGTACCAATCACATTAAATTCAAGAGAAACAACTATTCAAGAATATGATATGCTTCTTTTCAAAATACATTTTGTATTTTCGGACAGTCTGTCCAAAGAGTTTTGGAACTAATGGACAGTAATTTCCTATTGACTAATTGTCCAAGAATTTTTCGTGTATAAAATTTGTAAGCCATTCCTGCTTCAAGGGTTTTATATAGTCTAACAGCATTACAAGTTACTTTCTTGCAATTTGGGTGACAAAAATTTTTTGTTGTTGGCTCTTAATATTTGAAAACATAGTTGCTGATACTAGTTTACCTACAAAGTGATTTTGCAATTTTTAGGTTGTATTTTTTCTGTAGTCGTGTTATTTGGGATTCATACAATTCAATAAGCCTACACACTTGTGCCAAATTGTTACAACATTACCAAGGACTCTCCCAAAAGAAAGCTGTGAATGATATGTTAGCTTCCGAATTTAACGAGTCCATTGTTTAGCGGAAAAGAAACGTATTTTGCAGTTAAGATCATCATATTCTTAAAGAGAGTTGTTAACAACTTTACATACAGAACAGAAAGCAAAGTTATGTAACCAGTCCCAGACTGAAGGCCATTACTAGTGTTGTGTTGTAATATTGAGCCAGAACTATTTTAATTTTCTCCAGATATCAGCAGAGAGAGATTGTGTTCAAAACTGGTAGGTGTGGAGTAGTTTCCCAGGCCACAACTTGACATAGAGAACATTTAATCACCACTGTCAGTATTCTATTCTAATATTATCCATTAGAGAAGACCATTAGCAAGCCATATGCAGCCTGCCAGACTCGTCAGACTGGCCTGCAGACAAAACTATTTTATCAGTAATTAATTCTTTTAAATCTTTTCGTTCATTCATTAATCTCAGAGTTCAAATTTTGTAATCATGTAATTTTTGGTATGTGCTGTACTAGTACTCTGCATTTTTATTCCAACCAAAGAACAATGTGTTGTATGCTTAATATATTGGCATTAGCCATTCATATTAAAGGAGTGTGAAAAATTCAACAAATCAAATTCGCCACAAGGAAGTGTGTCATAGTCATAGTACAGGGTATTGACACTGTACCGTGATGTGTTGCATGGTTGTTGATTATACGGTTATCATAAATAATACTTAATCTAAGTTTGAGAATGATTCAGCATATTATTTCCAGTTTGAATCACAATAAACATCAACCATGCTCATGGTGGCAGAAATTACCTAGGTGTCTGGTACATAAACAATCAAAATACACTTCCATTAAAAATGTTATACAATCAATAATCACTGGTACAACGCCACATTATACTTTGGACACATGCAAAATTATAATATTTGTCTGCTACCATAAGGCCAGACACTATTAAGCCACCATTACTATTTAATTGTTTGGAAACTTGTTTAGACAAATGTGAACACCACACACATTTGACTTAGAAAGCAATTCTAGTAATATTTTACTAATTATATTTTCAATTAGTTATTAATTGTCCAGAGGTAGACATAAATCTAATAAATGAAAATAGTATCAAATTGCAGTTTCAAAATAAATATTTTTATTAAACAAATTGAATGTATAGACAACAAACAATTGACTCACGGATGAAATATTCAATTAATAATTGTGATATTCATAAATGGATTAAATCACAATGGTGAAATACTTATGGTCCTGGAAATCTTGAAAACCCTGGAGTCCACCCCTTACAATCTATTTAACTTTAATTTGAAATACAAATACTTATTTTATTTTACTTGGCCAATGATTCACATTAAAATATTCATGAATGACAAATAAACATTCCAATTATATTTTACGTCACAAGCATTAAGAGGAATGCGTTAAAGCAATTATGATGTAGTTACGTAATGATGTCCAGATGATGCCAAGATTAAAAAATATGTTCCATGAACCTGGCGTGTACTACCAGAGAAAGACTGATGCTGTACTCACCCATCTCGGAAGGGAAGAAAAGAAACTACTTACATATTTAACTTTAAAAAGAAACTGCTTTCCTAATTTCTACACTACATGACATGAATAAAAAAACATGAGAACTCTACGTCCCCGCTGAGATCTCTCCACACATGGGAACTCACAGCGAACACGTCATGGTGGCTTCAAGTCAGAGCAAAGTGTCAGGCAAAAAAAAAACTGTTGGTGGCGACGGAAAGACACAAAAGTGCGCGTGGGCATAAAGGTTACATAATTTAGTTCGGAGGCCGTTCCTAGAGAGCGCTGGGGGTACCGAAAATGTTCCACAACTACACACAACTGTTCTGTAGCAAGAAATTGCATGTGTTGCACCTCTGGCAGGTAGCCCGAACAAGGTACAGGGCGAAGCGTCCCATGCCTCAGAAATTCAAGCGGGTCATCTAACATCCGGTTGCAAACTGAGCTGTCTGCAGCAAGCAACTGGTTTCCTGCCAGACTCCAATGCATGAATACAAGACTGAAATAAAATTTCTGAAATTACTCAATTGCACTCACATTAAAATAAAAAAAGCATTGGCCTAGACTTCACCAACATGCTGGCACAATGAATTAGACAAAAATATCAAAACATACAATTAGTTAAAATCTGGAAAACATTGTGCAGTAAAATTTTAGAAAATTTTACAACGGCACAATGCTGTGCCGTGTAACCATACTGGTCATAAATATCATTCATTTTCTACATGTCTAAGATTGTGGATATGGTAACTGAATGGGTTACGCATACTTTTATATTATTTTTCAATCAATTAACCTGATTCAACACCACCTTTAACTATCACTAGCTTAAAAACTTGTAATAAAATGATTTATTTCATTTATTACTTCTTCATGTTAATAAACCTATTACATATGTACAAGTGAGCCGCGACTTTGTGGTATGTGTGTGTGGCCAGTCAAGCATTGCAATTTTTTGTAAGTGACCTGATGGGAAAATTAATATTTAACAGCCCTGCATTAGGGTGACTACTCCCTTTTGTTTTCACATTTAAGCCATAGTGCTTTCACCTGTACTTTAGTCACATTGTGAACAAATACAACCATATCTTTCGGCCACGAACAGCAATTATCGGTTCCTTCTGAGGCGTGTTTATACAGTACAATTTCATCAACATAGGCCTCTTACATGCACTCATGTGCAACATTTTAAGTATTATGACCATTTACTTATAATTCTAGTCACTTTGTGCCAGGCTGGAATCACTTCCCACATATTCTGTCAAGTTTTCTGTTGTGTTTATAATGGTTTAGTTATTACTATGTCCACTTTCCACATTTTCTCTTCGTCTGTGCACTTGCGCCAATTTTAAGCAATTATCTTGTGCACTACTGACTGCACTAAAACATCTCGTAACTAAAAAGTAATATTGTGATGAGCTACAAAACCTGTAATCTAACTCTATAGGATTTAGATTTCAGTGATAAAGCTGTAATCAGCTTTAGTTGCAAGATCATCTATTCTGTACTTAACATCACAGCTGTCTTCTGTTTTCACAATGTTCATAAGTTTAGCCCTATCATACTTCCATCAATGTTGGTGTTCTTTGATGTTAACCATCAAATAATGTTTGGCGTTTTCACGATTTTGTTGGCACACATTCAAGTTTAACACTGTGATAGGGAACATTATCCATTACTATGACATTGTTGGGTGACAATTTAGGAAGTATTATCACAAACCTTGACTGAAATGTTTTACCATTTATTTTTTTGCGAGTCTCCTGTTTTTTATTCAAAAACAGAGGATGTGTTCAACAAAACCATTGTTACTTCCAATATGCAATATTGTTAGCNGAATGTTTTACCATTTATTTTTTTGCGAGTGTCTCCTGTTTTTTATTCAAAAACAGAGGATGTGTTCAACAAAACCATTGTTACTTCCAATATGCAATATTGTTAGCAGTTTGCCCTTGCCTGTGTGGGTTTTACGCCTGTGCTGAATCCCGACAAAAAAGCTTGTTTCTTGGTCTTAACCATTGAATTAGCCCCCCAAACTTTTGAAGGTTGTGCGACCATTAACCCAAGTTTTGTCCAGAAAATAATTTGAGTTTCCTTCTACTCAGTACTGTCATATTTTCCAGAGGTAATCCAAACGCCAACACTTTTACAATTTCTTTCCACAAATTCAAATCTGATTTTAGTTAACAATTTGTGAAGAGTCTTGTTTTTAAAATCTGGCAAATCGTCAGCATTAATTACAGCATGAACTTTTGTTTGAAATCGGAGGCTCAATATGCAAGAAAAACAAATAAACTTCAGCATTCACTGCAGTTTTCACAAAATCATCACACTTACTGAATACACATTTTTCTGTTTCTTTTTACCTGGTTTCCTGTTCTTTCCATGCGTTGGAAATACTTGCCACAGACACGCCAGCCATGTAAAATGCAAGTATCACTACTTTATTTACAGCCAAAGTAGGATGCTGCTTAGAAATATTATTAAAAACATTTAAAACTACTCCGTACTTTCCAAAGGTTTTCCCTGAGTGTTGACGACACAGCATGCACGTCAGGTTCACGTCGTGCCATTTTAGCAACTGCCGTGGGCGGGCTTTTGTAGCAGACACCAAGAACTGTGGGAGCAGTAACAGACTGCCGTAACTACACAACTGCTCTCGTGATTGCCAGCATAGGAAACTACCAGTGTAATTACGTACATAAACAATATATATTGCTCAAAATACGGGGATAGTTATTTTTAAATTATGTAGTAGATTTTTAATTATAAGTTATTTACATGTGAACTATTTTCTTGCAAGTTCAGACACAGTGCGTAGGTTCACCAATCACAGAAGATCCAACCCACCTGGGTTTTGTTTATTTATACCAGGCTTAAAGTAAGGGTGAAAGGAGGTGGTGTTAAACTGGCTGAAATTAAGCAGTTCACATTTAATCTTGCTTAACTTGAAAAGTTAGATTTATGCACATGGTGGAACACACAGTAGGTGTAATCAATATTACTTAGTAATTGATTGAGAAATCACTTAAACTTTGTTTGTGAAACTGGTCGTAAGACCTGTGAACATCCTCGCTAAATATTTACTTGTCGTAAAATCTTTAGAAAACTTCAGGCAGCGTGCTACCCTGGATTTCATCCTACCCTATCATGTGGGGTCATTTGGCCAGTGTCTTAAAGATTGCTTATATGTCTGTCATAGCTATAGCATGTTGGTTATGCTTTTTCTTCTGTACTATCGAGCTGACTCTGGTATGTGTGAAGGTACAGTTTGCTTTTCGAACATCTTCGATATAATTCCACTAAAAACATGCAATATTTTTGTTTGTACTGGAAGTATTTAGTGAAGAATGTTAATGGATTTTAGAAATAATTTTGTGTAATTTAATTATGAATGTAAAGCAACTGCATTGAAAGGTTAGCCTAGCATTTGAGTCTTGATCCAAGTTTTTTATTTTCCATGTTAAACTTTTATTTCTTGAAGCGATAGGGTTTAAGTGATAACTTTTATATTAATATATTGAAACAAATGCAAAAGTATACTTTGGCATTAAAATCCCAGAAAGTTTGTATGTTTATTAGTATTCTTGTATTGTTTTGTTCATTTCCCTCTGAATTTACATGGTATATATATAATGGAGAGAGAGATATTTGTATTTCTCAAGCACAGAAAGTTTCATGTGATGAATGAATTATCACGTCCTTTTCTTGGGGAACTCTTTCTGTACTGTGCCAAAGTAAAAAATAATTGTACAGTTTGGTAAAGACATTTTTGGTTGCTGTACCGTCTATCAGACACTGTCCTCTTCGGTGAGTTTCTGCTGAAGGTAGGTGGACATACTAGCTGCTTGTGGGATTGGTGTTAATGTTGGAAGTTGGTTCAGCTGATGTATATTGGTTGCGGTTGTGTTGCTGGTACAACTCTTCTATGTCTTCACACATGATTAACACAATTTGCAAAAATATCTTTACTTCCTTACTCAGCTTGTTATAAGAAAACAGGCTGTGTTTACATTAAAACAGTTTAACAGTTTTTTTTTTTTTACTTTAATCTTTCAGAATTTTTTGGTTCATTGTTGGAAAATATGTTTTATAGTGAAGTGTATTCTTGGTGGACTTAATGTGAAAGTGTTGACAGAAACAGTATGAACATTATAATTTTTTATGACACATGAATGAGAACATGTGTTGGTTTTAATATCTTTTTTTTGTAAAGGAATCTCATAATTTTTTTTTATATCACACTAATTTGTTGCAAGGTTGTTGCCTAATACCATTGATCACATGGGCATTGTAAATGCATTAAAAAATTTTATCTTGACATAACCTCATTTAACTACTATTAAACTGTTTAATGTTTAAAAATTTAAATTAACAATATCAAATGAGTAAATGAGAACCAGTTAACTAAGTGACTTTTACTTGTTATTTAAGTGCAGTCAAAATTTTAAATTTAATGCAAAGGAACAAATTTATTTCTTAGCGGTTTATTCAATGTGCAACTAAACTTGTATATGTATGTATGTACACACACACAAACAAAATCTGATTTGACACAAAGACACTGCAGAAGAAAAAAATATTTCCATTTCTTCACATAGTTCTTTTGCTTTAGTGGAAGTTTTCGCGGGTATTGTTATATTCCATCTGTACGCATAGTTAAGAAAAAATAAATCTGAATAAAATTGGAAGAAATTGAAAGCCTTGCTATTGTGTGGCAACCTATTATGTTGCCTACTTCTTGTGATGGTATTTACTGCGAAAAGCATTCTTGGAAGGTGAAGATTTTTACATTATATGAAAAAATGACTTCAGCCCTGCAAGAATGAAGACAGAGCAGGTTTTTTTCTAACAAAGGTATGTATGTATTTACTTTATTTTTATATTGTTAGCAGTTTTCTTCTAGATTTGTGTGTGATTTGTGTTAAAATGTATTCCCATTTTCATTTTTGAATATGTTTTTAACAGTGAGAAAGGATATGTAAGGAGCACCATAAAATCACTGACATGAACAAAAGTTAACTTTAGACTATTAAAAACTACAAATTATTAAATTCACTAAAATTTAACAACTCAATAAAGTAAGTTATTTTGTAAACTATGCATACTTTTTTTTTATCATTATTGCTGCAAAGTTTTACAGGTTTGTAGGCAAGTACTATGGAGTGTAAATGGTTTTCTACAAGATGTATGTCTCATGTGGGAATATTGCTGGACAATGCCGCTGGTCGGCGGGTTTTTTCGGGGATCTCCCGTTTCCCCTGCCCCTTTGTTCCGGCGCTGCTCCATACTCACCTCGCTCCACCCTTATCGGCTCTCAATACCTCAATGTTAAGAGCAGCTCAAATATATTCGTTCGCTCACTCACTCACTCATTCCAGGACGTGTCTGTGTGTGTGTGTGCGTGCATGTGTGTGCACGTGAATGCGTGTGTGTGCGTGCATGCTTGTGTGTGCGTGCATGTGTGTGTGTGTGTGTGAGAAAGAATGTGTACTTAGGACCACAAATTATACTTAATTGAAAAATTAACTATTTATATTGCATGTTGGAATTTACAATATAAATTTATTTTAAATAATTTATAGTTACAGTTTATAACCATTTTGAAAAAGGGATGAGTAAGGAAAATAAAATATATAGGATGATATTTTTATTGGTATTATAAAACTGAAATTTTTTTCCAGCATACAAAAATTTGAGTACTTATGAAGAATGCATAAAAAATATGAGTGAAAAAAGTAACTGATAAATTATCACCCTTAACACACTGTATAATACGTGAGGAAAAGTGTTACTTTGCAAAACTTGCTTATTTATTTTGTAAAGTATTTATCATAAGAGATATTTGTCATGTGGTGAGACATATTTCTGTTTTTGGATTTACAGTTTGTAAGCCCTGCAGAAACCTTCCTGATACATGAATTTAACCTCAGTTGAATGGATGGTCTGTGGGAAAAGAAATATCTTTACAGATGTGTATGTTTTGTGATGCAAAAGGGATTGGATTCGTGTGTGGGGCATTCACCATCAAAAATTTGATATTTAATTGTTTATTAAGGAATCACATTACAATTTGTGCCTCTGCATCCGAGAGATTGTGGCATGCTGGATCGTGCTAATAGCATCCTGGAGTCATCAGCGTACTGCCCTCAGCAGTACATTGTAACTACTCTACTTTGTAATTATAGGTGTGCATGAAAAGATTACATTTTAAATTCATTATTTGATACAAATGTATGGGTGCAATATTGTTTTCATGGTCTTGCACAGTAAAAATTGAAATAATGTACTTTGAGTCCTGTATGGTAGCATTTTTTCATAACTTTTGCAGTTGTTGCTATTGGCGTACCACCCCTGAGGTCAACCTTGTAGGGATGTGCTGAGGGACAGTACAACCCCTAGTCCCTATTAGCCCTTCTACTGGACTCCCTGTGACTACTGGGTGCAGACCTCGTAATCCAGTTTGCTGATGGCTCTGAGATCAGACCAGTACAGCGAAACCTGTCCAAAACGGACCTTATATAAAACGGAAACCTGTACAAACTGAAAAAAATGTTGTGGTCATGTTACATTTACAATGTATGCCTGCATAAAACACACACTTCTATAATGCGGAAACGGATGCTTTTAAAATGGAATTTAGCATAATTATAAAATATTCCCATTGCATGTCATCATTTATGTACCACATGCAATTTTTTTTTTTTTAAACCTGCATTGTCAAAAGTATGGTGTGCATTGCACAAGAGTACATGCTACTTGCTTACTGCTCATTTGCAGTCTGCACGATAGGCTTGGCGACAATTTGTCTCGGACGGCTCACATAACAGGGGCAGGTGGCCACATCTGGTGCAGTCAAGAAGCCGCGCATTTTCGTTTTCAACAGATAAATAAAAAATATATGAGAAAAATAATCACGGAATCACTTACCAATCCGCATGCATGTGTTGGCTGTTACCTGCAGCCTACAAGCCCGCACTGCCAGGTGGCTTATGATAGATCTGGTGCCTGCCACTCCTATTGTCTCTCGTCAGCACGTTTCAAGTTAAAGACACGCTGTTTTTGCCTAGCTGGCCATGCATACTCGACTCCAGTTTCGCTCTACAGTTGGCAGAATGCGATGAACAATTGAAGGTTACTATACATTCTAGTTGTGCTGCTTAGTCCCTGCTATATATGTGTTTGTTTCATTGAGGTTGTGCCCATTCAGTTGTGTTAGTGTTATCCCAGTTTTGTCGTGTACGGAATGTAAAAGCATAAAATTCTTTCCCTTAGGGAGAAAGTAAAAGTTATTGAAACACACAAAAAAGAGAAAGTGCCTCCAAAACTGTTAGTGGTATGCTTTAATTGCAGGAAAACCCAGATTTATGGAACAATAGAAAGTTACGAAATTATTCAGGAATGGTTTAATGGTACAGCAGGACAAGTTAAACGATTAAATGCAGTGGGGTAATGGTTTGTTACTCGTAGGACTAAAGAGATGCCAGTCGCAAGACCACTATTCCAGGACCAAGCCCTAGAAGTAGCAAAAAAAACTGCGGAAAAAATGAGTTTAAGGCTTTGAAATTTTCAGAAATAGTTACAATATTGTTTGAAGTAACGTATGTGGTGAAGCTAAAGACGTTGATTCACAGACTCTTGACGAATGGAAACAAAAATTAGCATTGCTCATACAGAGATACCAACCCAGGGATGTATTCAATGGAGATGAAACTGGACTTTTTTTAGAGATGCCAACAAGAACCTTGGCTGAGTGCAAAGAGAAGTGTGTTGTAGGTAAGAAGGCCAAAGGAAGAATAAGTGTTTTCATTTGCGGCAATATGATGGGCGACCTTGAAAAACCCGTGATGATTGGAAAAGCTGCTAATCCAAGATTCTTTAAAGGTCTTGGTCAAGATTCTCTTCTAGTACAATGTAAGTCTAACAAAAAAGTCTGGATGATTGCTGCCATTATTTCACCCTCACATCAAACTGTCTAATGTAACACTCATATTTTTCCCCTCCAACACAACATTGATAACCCACGCCATGGACCAGGGTGTAATATACACACACAAATGTTTTTACAGGAAGGAAGTGTTACAGCATCTTCTTACACATATTAAAAACAGTGTATCATTGACAGAACTCGCCAAGAAAATAACGGTTATGAACTGTGTTTATTGGGTTACTTGTGCTGCAAAAGAGCTTTGTCCTGACACTGTAAGAAAATGCTTTGCGAAAGCAGGCTTCAATAGATTGAGGAGGTTAAGCTTGCTGATCTGTTGTGAAGAGAATGCCAGGATATTGTTGCTGAGGCTGCTGTTTAATTCAATGACGATCTCAGCACTGAAGAAGGCTTTAAAAGATTAGTTCAACTGATAGAGCGACCCAGCTGATGAAGTTTACCAAGAAGATGATGGTGGCAAAAAGAACGATCAAGAGGATGGGAGTAAACAAACTGTGGACAACTTGAAGATCAAGAGCTATGCTGAAGCTCTGTGTGCTGTGCGTNAAGAACGATCAAGAGGATGGGAGTAAACAAACTGTGGACAACTTGAAGATCAAGAGCTATGCTGAAGCTCTGTGTGCTGTGCGTGATCTTGATGAATGTTCTCCGTTTAAAAACTGTCCAATGCTTGTTGAGTTGATGCAAGATGCCACAGGACTCATTCAAAAGGCTATAATCCAGAAGACAGTAAAGCAGCCAATTTTGATGGACATGTGGCAGAACACAGCCTTTACACAAGGACTACACCTACACAGTCCAATCACATTATTATGACCACCTACTAGTATCCAGATTAACCGCCCTTCGCAGCACGGACAGCAGCTAGACGAGCTGGCAGTGACTCAGTCAGGTGCTGATAGGTCTCCACGGGTATCTGGATCCATGCTGTCTGCAGTCCGTCCCAAAACTGTTGAAGGGTGCATGGTGGAGGAGACAGACGGCGAACACGACGATCGAAGCAGTCCCACAGATGTCCAATCAGATTGAGTTCGGGTTTGTTTGGGGCCAGGGAAGAAACTTTGAAGTCTTGATCGTGCTCTTCCAGCCACGTGTGGACACATCTAGCAGTGTAGCGAGGCGCATTATTGTGCTGCAAGATCCCAACCCTCCAAGGAAAGACTATCATCACGTACGGGTGGACGTGATTGCAGAGGATGGATTCATAACCAAATCGATCAAGAGTTCCTTCCACGCGGATGATGGGACCTAGAGAATACCACAAGAACATTCCCTAGACCATAACACTGCCCCCACCGCCCTGTGTTCGTCCAGCAATGGATGCAGGGTGTCGGTTCTCAGACGTTTCTCACCGGACATGCTGACGTCCAGTCTATGCAGCTGAAAACGTAACTCGTCGGAAATGGCTACACGTTGCCAATCAGCAGCGGTCCAGTCGTCATACTGTCGAGCAAATTCCAGTAGTTTTCGTTGATGCACCTGTGTTATCATGGGTGCATTTACCCTCCGTCTACTTTGGAGCCCTATCCGCAGAAGGGTTCGCTGAACTATTGTGGTAAGACATGTGTCTGGATGCCTCCTGGTTCATTTGGATGGTGAGTTTTTCCACTGTAGCCTTNCTGAACTATTGTGGTAAGACATGTGTCTGGATGCCTCCTGGTTCATTTGGATGGTGAGTTTTTCCACTGTAGCCTTTCGGTCGGCATTCACGCAACGTCGCAGTCAATATTCATCTCAGACATCAATGGCATGTGAGCTCTGCAGTTTCCACGACTGTTATTCCCAATGGTGCCATTCATCCACTCACAATACACCTTTACCACAGAGGCACGTGAACAATTCATCCCGTTTTGCAACTTGGTTAAATCGCTTCCCTTACCTGTGACAGCAGGAAGCGCACTGTGTACAGCCAGCCAGCCTGTCTGTTACATTATATTTCTGCTTCGCCAGTCCATATGTCACTGGGCATGCGTTATGGGCTAACTGCTGCAGATGGCACTTGTAGCAGGTGGTCATAATAATTTATTTGACTGTGTATATGCTAATGTAATGACCATACAAAATGTACTGTATTTTTCTGCAATATATGTTCATAATTTATTTTGTTCACAAAAATATTAAATTTTCTGTGTCTGCTATTTAAATTTTTTTNTTCTGCAATATATGTTCATAATTTATTTTGTTCACAAAAATATTAAATTTTCTGTGTCTGCTATTTAAATTTTTTAAAATTAGTTTTTACAGTATGTACGTACATACTTCTAAGTCACCTGTTTAAAACGGAAACCTGCTAAAACTGAAATAATTTCTGGAAAACACAGAGTTCCACTTTGGACAGGTTTTACTGTACAATTCTGCATGCCACCAGCTAAGGCAATTACGCAGGGCTCCAGGAGGCGTTTCCTCGTGATCCACCATTCTACTGGCATGGAGACACGTCTCTTGATCCAGCACTCTACTGGCATGGGGACACTNGTTTCCTCGTGATCCACCATTCTACTGGCATGGAGACACGTCTCTTGATCCAGCACTCTACTGGCATGGGGACACTTTACATGATCCAGTGCTCCACTGGCATGGAGACTCGTCTCATGATCCAGCACTTCACTGGCATGGAGACGCGTCTCATGACCCAGATTTCCACAGGTAAGGAGACGCATCTCACGATCCAGCAGTCCATTTGCATGGAGATGCGTCTCATGATCCAATATTCCACTTGCATAGACACGCGTCTCATGATCCATCACTCTACTGGCATAGAGATGCATCTTTTGATCCAGCATTCTACTGACATGGGGATTCACCTCATGATCCAGCACTCCACAGGTATGGGGACGCATCTCGTGATCCAGTACTCCACTGGTATGGAGACATCTCATGATCCAGTACTCCACTAGCATAGAGATGCGTCTCATGATCCAGCACTCCACTGGCATGGAGACACATCTTTTGATCCAGCATTCTACTGACATGGGGATGCATCTCATGATCCAGCACTCCACAGGTACGGGGAGGCATCTCATGATCCAGCACTCCACAGGTACGGGGAGGCATCTAATGATCCAGCACTCCACTTGCATGGAGACGCATCTTTTGATCCAGCACTCCACTGGCATGGAGACGCATCTTTTGATCCAGCATTCTACTGACATGGGGATGCATCTCATGATCCAGCACTCCACAGGTACGGGGAGGCATCTCATGATCCAGCACTCCACAGGTACGGGGAGGCATCTCATGATCCAGCACTCCACTTGCATGGAGACGCATCTTTTGATCCAGCACTCCACTGGCATGGAGACGCATCTTTTGATCCAGCATTCTACTGACATGGAGATGCATCTCATGATACAGTACTCCACTGGAACGGAGACGCGTCTCATGATCCAACACTCCACTGGCATGGAGATGCGTCTCATGATCCAGCACTCCACTGGCATGGAGATGTCTCACTCCACTGGCATGGAGATGCGTCTCATGATTCAGCACTCCACTTGCATGGAGATGAGTCTCATTATTAGCGCTCCACTGGTATGAGGACGCATCTCATGATCCAGTACTCCACTTGCATAGAGATATGTCTCACGATCCAGCACTCCACTGGCATGGATACACATCTTTTGATCCAGCATTCTACTGACATGGGGATGCATCTCATGATTCAGTACTCCACTGGAACGGAGACGCGTCTCATGATCCAGCACTCCACTGGCATGGAGACGCATCTTTTGATCCAGCATTCTACTGATATGGGGATGCATCTCATGATTCAGTACTCCACTGGAACGGAGACGCGTCTCATGATCCAACACTCCACTGGCATGGAGATGCGTCTCATGATCCAGCACTCCACTGGCATGGAGATGTCTCACTCCACTGACATGGAGATGTGTCTCATGATCCAGCACTCCACTGGCATGGAGATGCGTCTTTTGATCCAGCATTCTACTGACATGGGGATGCATCTCATGATTCAGTACTCCACTGGAACGGAGACGCGTCTCATGATCCAGCACTCCACTGACATGGAGATGTGTCTCATGATCCAGCACTCCACTGACATGGAGATGTGTCTCATGATCCAGCACTCCACTGGCATGGAGATGCGTCTCATGATCCAGCACTCCACTGGCATGGAGATGCATCTCATGATCCAGCACTCCACTGGCATGGAGGTGCGTCTCATGATCCCGCACTCCACTTGCATAGAGATGCGTCTCATGATTCAGCACTCCACTTGCATAGAGATGTGTCTCACGATCCAGCACTCCACTGGCATGGAGACGCATCTTTTGATCCAGCATTCTACTGGCATGGAGACACATCTCATGATCCAGTACTTCGGTGGCACAGGGATGCAACACTTACATTCACTGCCTGTGGTTTCCCCAGATGGCCCTACTGGGTTACAAGGTGCGTGCCTCACAATCTAGCAACCTGATGACTCCAGGATGCCCTTAGCTCAATCCAGAATGTCACAAGCAAGCTCCGGTATGCAAAGGCACAACCTAACCACCCTATTGTCACCACTACTCAGCCTAAACTCCCTTCTGTCCTTTGTGTCTGAAATGGGTCAGGGATCCTCGCCTCCTGGTGTCTGGCAAGGAATTTCCCCGGGTGCTCCTAGCATCTCTAGGGGAATATAGCTACAATTGGTGAATATGACTATACTGGAATACAGGGTTTATTGAGAATAATTTCCCTGGCCACACTTTCGTTCAACTGCAAAGCTTGGAGCAGTTTATCCCAGGACAGCAGCAGTTATATTACTTCTCCTGATATACTGTCAGTCAGCAGTGGGGCATTGAACCTATGACCCTATGCCAGAAAATACCATGACAAAAATGACCATAAAATGAAGGACAAATTCTCAAGGACCAATAATATGCAAATCTCCAACTGAACCAACCAACTTCCTATAAATCCATATTTCATCACCAAGCTCAAACTTGATCTTTTTCCGAGAAAATAAAACTGACGATGAGTGTATACTAACTACAGCAGACTGATTAACACCACCTTCATGAGCTGGCACAGTCTTCCAACAAATTATATCACGTGGATCCACATCAGCCAAACTGGTAAATGCCGGGACATCAGTGTTATGATGCTTACGGAAGAAACACAATTCCAAAAGACCACTTCCCGCTCTTGCAGTTATACCCTGCAGACCAAACCTGTACATGCAAGACAAACGAATATAACTTTCTTCAACACTTGCGACACCATGTAGCGTCGTCCTTATTGACATCATAATTACAACTGATAATATTACGATTCACTTGACGTGCTTACCTGATCAGTATGCTCCTGTCTGATGCTATAGTCTATCTCATGTAAGTTGGTCAGATTCTGACAGTTCAACGAAAGCAGCGCCAATTTTTACTTTTTGTTTATGTATCCTTCCGCCATCAGCTGGTGCGTCAAGTGGAGGCTGTATTTTTTATAAACACGCTGCCAGCTAATCCACTTGCCATTGTACTGTAATGCTAAACAAATGTTAACATATTTTAGACTGACATATGTCTAAAAAAAATTAGTAGGTTGTAAAAGTAAAAATATAAAACAAAGCAAAAAGTTAAATATTTGCCAACCCTTTTTTAATTTGTCAGAGACAGTGAATTTGGGTTAGCATTTGCGAGACTGTAGTTGTAGCTATTATCACACTTTGTACGTTACTGCTAATATATTTGAGTTGGAAATATTTGACGTGGAATAACGTTCGAATTACTTAAAAACTATTCACGCATGCCCCACTTTCTTCGGAAACAAGGAAATGGGTTTCCGAGAGAACAATATGGCGTATAATTTACGTAGACGAACAATTACTGGCCGAATAGAAATTACTAGTACTCAAAATCTCTGTACACAAAATATATGTTACTTTAAAAATTATGTAGAGCTCGCAAAAAATAAAGCTATTGGTATCTGTTAGTAAATTTTTTATATATTGCACACAAACGCTATTATTTTCTTGCTGGTAATGCTTCAGAAAAGATCAGATAGATGGCGCACACAGCATGTCAAGAGCGAGGTGCTAGCTGCTCGCTTTGCTCAATAAATCGCATATTTTTTAAGTTAACTGTTCTTCTAGTACTTGCTAGGAACAACACAAATTAAAAATATTTTTCGTCAAATTATTAGAAAAAATAACTCAACAATATTATGCAATATTTCTGTATGCTTTTGGAATTAATATCAGGCTCGTATGGAAAGCATGGTTTGGAGAGGGGTGATAAGACGTGAAAATAGGTTTTTAAATTGTGTTTCATTTGGATACGGATCGTTTTAATGTGCCTTTAATTTTGAACACCTATACATTTCTATTTTAGCACTAAGTTTAGTTTCTAACACTAAAAACCGCTGTTTTATGACCACGTAAAATAAAATGTATTAATTAATCTAGGAACTCTTTCTTATCCACGGATTTCTCGGAGGCCATCAAAATAATATTTATAGCAGTGCAGGATATCTTGAAAGTACCATTTAGTCCTCATCTGGGGTCTTTTTNGAGGCCATCAAAATAATATTTATAGCAGTGCAGGATATCTTGAAAGTACCATTTAGTCCTCATCTGGGGTCTTTTTGTTTTCATTGTAAACATTTTGAAGGTGTTCAATAGTTTTGTCAAAAAAACATGTTTTTGAAACATACTGCANTTTTTGTTTTCATTGTAAACATTTTGAAGGTGTTCAATAGTTTTGTCAAAAAAACATGTTTTTGAAACATACTGCAACGCAGTTCAAGCATCAAGTAGGCGACTGTCTTAACTACAGTTGTCGTCAAGATATGATCTACTTGCATTCTGACTTATAAAAGTATGATGTAATTTTTATTTCTTGTTTTGATTGTTTTTTTCTGTGGAATTCCCTGTGTTTTAATATTCAACATGGTTACATTTCCTCTAGTCAAATAAATGCTGTATTATCATTAATGTGGGCTACTCTCTAGAAAGTCGGAATTGTCCGTTGTCACGCCACGCTTAAAGAGCCTCAAATGTTGACATGTCTAGCAGGCACAGCTGCCATTATGAACACAGTGCATTGGCTTCATGATGGAAAATGAGACATAATTATTGGTACGTCTGGATCGTTCTGTTAAGAGACGTTCAAGGCAGATTCTAGATATTGTGTGGAAAGGTGTGATGGTGTGAAATGGAAACGTGGGGTGGTTGAGTATGCTGTTCCCAACCCTGTAAGTGGAAAACATTTGCAGTTCTGAACCATTCAAGCCTCTGACAGGTGGTGAAGTCAAACCATAAGGCTTCATAGCAAATAGTGACTAAAGACTTTGTTGGCATTGGGAAATGTTTTATTATACCATCTGCCTAGTGGTAGTTGCATGTTGATTTCATGAGCTGCAACCATGAACCTTATATCACAAGGAGTGTTGCCTGTCATTTACAGTGAGCTGTTGGACTTGTAGAACAGTGAAGAGTATTCTGTGAAGTGAGCAATTGTTCTACTTGTGATGTGCAAAAGGGTTTTGTGTGTGTGTATGCATGTGTGCATGCACATGCATATCTAAGTTCAGAGGAAGTGGGACAATGGAATGGTACTTTTTTTGTACAGTCTTGATGCACTGGATTCATGGATGCCTAATCCTATTTAGGAATTTTGGTCAATTCAGCCTGACGCGTGACGTCGGGTGGTTGACGGCGATGTCGCAGTTGAGCAAGTTTAGACGTGCTGGTCAGAGACACGGGTTGATAACACTGGCTGACCGGGCCCCGGCCGGTATACATGGCAGGGCGCATGGCCTGGCGACTCGGCACAAAGTCAAATGCAAGCTTAGTAGTCCGGTGAATTGGATGGCACACAGCCATGGGTTTACCTTTGCTGAAAGTGGCTTGGGGTGGCTGCTGACCCAGCTGCTGCTGGAGTTGCCTGGAGCTGGTGCCCCAACCTGGGGCGTTGGTGGTGCTGCGGTGAGCCCAGGGAGGGCTGCTGGTCCGGCAGCACTGGAACCAGGGATTAGTAATCCTTAGAGGACCGTGCCGGCCTCTGCGGAAGTCAGTCACGATTGGATGTGGTTGCCCTGCTGTCTTGATCGGGGACTGAAGGAGGGAGCTGGGAGGTGAGGCCTCTCCAGCTGGCGGGTGGCTTGAGCTGCAAAGTTCAGTTGGAGCGGGGTTGCAGCTCCCGTTGGCTTTGGAGGCCGTAGCTGCTTTCCTTTCTTGCCACTTAGTACCACTCCTCCAGGTGTATGGCATAAAGGTAGGTACAAGTATCGGCCTTGTCAGGGGGAAGCAGGTGACGATGGTCCCTAGCTAGCTGTAGAACCAAAGCCGAGCTAACCCAGAGCCGTATCCGTTTACTCCAACTGGCGACACGAGGTGCGGTGGTTGGAGATGTGGGTTTACTCTGAGCGTCAGACGACCACGTTGGGTGTGGATCCAAAAGTGGGTAGACCTCCAGAACCAGTCTAGCACTCCGTCCGGTGACTGTTCAGCGTGGTAGACGGAGTGAAGGCTGGGCTGGCTGACTAGCCGTCTTGTGGATTGTGTTGCTAGTGGTTATGGCTCTACCTTACTGCTCACCAGGTGCACAGTACGGGTGGCCGTTGACTGGGTGTGTTTATGACGTACGTGGCACCCGGTTAAGGGAGTCTGCGGCCCTACACTAAGTTCGGTAATGGGTTTGTCAAGGATGCGGTCTCCTTTACTCTGGCTGGCTGACATCTACAGAGGATAAATTCAGTCACGCTTAGAAACTAGTACGCAGAGGTTTGAGAGAAAACTTATTTATTCAGTGAGGAATAAACTACCTCTTAACTAACCAAGAACTGACCGGAAGTAAACTGCGTAAACCAGGTGAAGGGGACCCGGGTCTGACCTGAACAAAGCAGATGCAGCTAGGTAGCTATTACAACTACTGTCCCTAACTATCTCAATGCCATTGTCCTGAAGGGACGTCGGGGTCCATTACCAGAAGGGTGTTTGGTAGTTAAAGGGGTTCAAAGACTTTTTTGGGGGTAGCTGGTGAAGATCTGGTAGAGCTTCTGGAATGTCACGAGGATGTTGGTATCAGCAGAGAACCCCAGTACACAAGGTGGTGGAGCGAGCTGCTGGAGCTGGAGAACAACTGATGTTCCTCTGCACAGCAAGGCCTTATATTTTACCTGCCCACGGTCTCGTCTGGGATGGGGGTAATAATGAGCTCCGCCTCTGGGCGGCGCCATCCCTTGGCTCGTGGTTGAAGTAGGTCGCTCTGTAATGTGGTCTTGGTCGTTGGGCCAGCTTCCTTCATACGTAGAGAAGGGGGGTGGGGGTGGGGGGTTTGATGTCCGACATCAGGGTGAACAATCTTGGGTGACGTGTCCTTAGATGCCCCCGCAACAAGGGGCGTACTTGTAGGCACTTGTCGTAGCAAGTTGTTTCAGGGTTCAAACCCTGCCTGGGGTGATGTGAAGGTACATCCAGATGAGGTGGAGTTGTGTTTATTATAGTCAGAATAAGCATCACGGGTCAAGTCTTACCCTGGGTCATCAATTTAAAATTGATTTATTTCATTTTCAGCATTTCAGTGCACCTGTCCTACAAAATGTATAAGGTTTTGGTACATAGGGATGGAGATGGTCAGTTCAGACCTCATCTCACCTTAAGAATTAGTAGGAAGCCAGACCAAACTCTCCATGAAATACTATAGAGCTCTTTTCACCTTGTTGAAGGAATGAAACATTACCTTGCTGTGTTTCATGACACATTGGAATGCCCAGCGTGTCATTGGCATATTGTGTCCCAGTATGCGATTGCCATCAATGGAAGTTTTATCATCATCACTGGAAGGCTTCTTCCTCTAATCCAAGTGTAATGAGGTAGTTGGAGAATTTTTAAGTTACAGACCGAGTTAGACCTCCCTTAAAGTGAATCCTCAATTGTGCCTCAAGCAAATGTTGACAATGTGCAAGCAGCATTCCAGTCCTTAGAAGTAAATTCTCTATGCTTTGTGTGAATTGTAGCAACCAAGTACTGCGTAAGCGATTACTTGTGTGGTCCAAAGTGCATATCATCCAAACTTTCTAGCCAAATGGCCATCCTCTGCATTATGCTTTTTGTGTGAAGTGTGTGTTGTTTTCTAATGAATTACTATCCACAATTGGGACAAGTTAACTGACATTACATTCAAATATGGAGTAATGAAAACCCACACTGCTCTCGTGAACACATTCGTAATAGAAAATAGTTGAATGTTTGGTCTGGCCTCATGCAAGAAAGGGTAATAAGTACCTTTTTCTGTGCTGAGGAAACTGTAACAGATGATTTTCACTTTGTGAGCATAGACATAACAGCTTGTGCAGTTCATGCAGAGCATGATAAATTGACTTAAGAAGGCTGCATTGGAATGCTACTTGTGTTGTCAATGGTCACTTGAGGCAAACTTGGGTGTCCACTTTGAGGGAGGACTTCAAGGAGAAGCTTTTCCATAATTGCTGCAAAATTATTGTTGAATAGTAAATTTTGGGGTCTCAACATACATCATTGCACATTGGGTCTTTCTTTTCCTGTGATATTGTAATTTCTGGTCCTATTTATCATAAAATGTAACAATGAAAAAATGTTCATTGTCACAGACCACTTTACAAAATACAGCACTGCTATNTCCTATTTATCATAAAATGTAACAATGAAAAAATGTTCATTGTCACAGACCACTTTACAAAATACAGCACTGCTATTTTTTTTATGGTTAATACATAGATGGTTTTTTGAAATGGTAACTGGACTTTATTGGCATTCTATATACATGCCTCAGTAGTGGCTTTAGTATGTACTGTACTGTGAAATCAAAATATTTGTAAACAAATAAATTATGTAGGAAATAGTTCTGGCTCAGGGGGTTGAGATTATAGTACGTTGCTATCTTATCTTGAGGGGTTGGAGAGTATGTGACATCACAGGATGCTCAGGTGCCGTGGTGACTATTTGTGACATCACGCTACTGCTGCGCATTTTAAATGGGACCTTCTTGTCCCTACTGACTTTACCTTTTGCTCTTTTCTTGAGGTGTTGTTGGGTGTTGATCAGGACAGGGCTAATAGCTGAGGAAGGAGGTACAAAGACATTCATACCACCTCTCCCTAGTAGAGGCCATTCCTGGTGAGTTGGTGGTGTTGTTGGCTCATGGTTGCCTTTGGAGTGATGGATGACCATGGTGTGGAAAAATTAACAGTTTTGAAATGGCCAGCCGGCAGCACATCGGCATGGACCAAATAAAACTAACTAAACAAATTGACTACCAATTTCACATATTAGGCTGAATATCAGGCAGCATATGTTAACTTAAAAATATTTTTGCATTGTTGTACTGGGGGATATTTAAATAAGTTTAGATGTAAAACAAGGTGCCATCCTGGGAACATGAGTGCATTTCTTCTACAGAGTAAACTGATGATAGAGCTTGCTATTGCACACATTATGTTTTGTTTAAAATTATTATAATGCACAAAAGCACTGTAAAGCACAACTTTGTTGCATATTTTATATTCAAAATATCACTAGTTTAGTCATCCCTTACTTACTTGTGGGTTGTATTCCTTATTATTTAGTGTATTATTCCTGGGGTGAAGTAATTTTCTTCTTGTTGCTNGGGTTGTATTCCTTATTATTTAGTGTATTATTCCTGGGGTGAAGTAATTTTCTTCTTGTTGCTCATTGTGAGAGTGAAGATAGCCACCACACCTGCCTGTCTTGTATCTTCCATCTGTGGCATGTACGAAGCTGGCTTTCGCTTTGCTAATAGTTGCAATCTCTGTAGATTTTGCAACCCTTGGGACGGCAAATGAACTAAATAATAACTTGGTATNAATAGTTGCAATCTCTGTAGATTTTGCAACCCTTGGGACGGCAAATGAACTAAATAATAACTTGGTATTATTAAGCTGTGACCACACAGTAATATTAGAAACTTTGTTCAGAATAGCAGTTGATACTGTGCCGCCAAAGGAAGTGCGAGGACGCAAGACTAATGCTTAAAAATGTTGACTTCTTGTACATTTGTACCGAAACATCTTAGTCATTTGTTAATTAATAATGGTGCAAGTTGATGTACAATTATTTTTAAAATATCCTGTAAAATATTTGTAATATTAATGTAAATTTAGAAGGTGTAGGGTAACCAGACGTCCTCTTTTACCCGCACATGTCCTCTTTTTGAGGCCTTGTAAACTGCCCGGCAGGGTTTTACAAAGAAATTTAAATGTCCTCTTTTCCAATAAAAACGAAAGACAGCAAAACTTTACTTTTTTGTAGGGTTTTTTATATGTCGTTAAACATTTAGTAAAGGTACAAACGAACTTCACTGCGTAAGTGTGAACTTTTTGCAAAATATTAGGTAAATCTTTTATCTATATCAACAGGAATATTTTTTTCTGTGGCCGTTTTTTGTTTTGCATGTATAAGTTCAGAAGTGCCTAATCTATTGGAAATGTCATGATTATAGGCTAGGAAATAGAAACCTGTTAGAAGGAATAAAATTGTCAAAGCAATATGATCAAGGTGTATCTGAAACTGAGCTGTGCGAGAGTGATCATCTGTTCAGTGCCTATGTACAACTGTGTTTTGAGTGAATACTTCTATATTACCTTGCTTGCATAATATTCTGCAGTGCGTACAAACTAAATTGAAATTACGTTCATATTCATAGTGAACATGATTATCACTTCATTTGGTTGCAAAAAAAATATTTTGTAGTAGTTAAAAGCATGAAATATATATTTTAAACTAACCTGCGACTTTACTGATTTTGTTCATTTCCATTGTAAAATTGTGTGTCCGCTTTCTTCGTGTAGTTTTCATTCAAGTGTCCTCATTTTGAATGCCACATTTCTGGTAACCCTAAGAAGGTGTTACACTAATGTTGAGGTGTTATGACCATTGCCCGTAACATTTGTTTGGCGTGTACGGGACGAAATCTGCCAAGATTACAAGAATAAAACATGTGCAGAAAATCTATTTGTAGTCTAAGAAATGTTGGTAGTATTCACTTGGAATTGCCAGTAGAATCAATCTGATATATTGTCTGTTCCTGGACTATAGTGGTTACAGAGTTTTTTGGGGATAAATTATGTTTGTAGGGAGCAAAGTATTATATTCTTTTACAAAATAATCTAGGGCAAGTGTTTCAAAGTGAAAAAAAATTTTTTTACTCTAACTTAAATGCAGTCTAAATTGATTCTATTTTTGGGTCTTTAAAAATATCATTACATGAGTACAATGAAGTGTGTGTAGTTTTTATTTATTTATTGTAATAAGAACATGCCACCTCTTGTTTTATTTGTTGAGACTTTAATCCTACCCCACCTGAATATTTCAAAATTGAGAGGAAAATGTTCTTTAAACCATGTTTCAGTCAAATTAAAGTGCAATTAATCAAATGTGCATTTTTTGGGGGAAATTTGTTTTTTTTAATGCAAAATCATCTAACATCATTGTAATATATAGAAGTCAGGTTGGTAATACATTAATATGATGTGTAACTGCACAGCTGTTTGTAAACTTTGTGATCTTCTGTTATGTTATCTTTGTTTCTTCATGATGAAAAATTTATTTAATTTTAGTTCAGTGTGTTCACTACATAGAATGCAGTACCTTAAATTGTCTTAGTTTTTTTGTCACCGCTACTTGGAATGATGTGCAAGACTTGTGTCTAGTTTTTAGTGGTGTTACTCGAGATATTTATCCTGGATCTAGTTCCAATATCACTCATTTTCACTTTTGGATCAAAATGCTTTTGTTTGTAGTCTTGGGAAGTTTGGAGACAACCTTGAGTGAAGTAGTAGCCCTAGCTGGGATATTTGCTGATGGCTGATTGCAGTATAGCTTTTATTTTCAACATTTTTAAGATTGCATTTCACACAGATACGAATGAGTTCATTGCTCACCCACGTTACTGCTTTCCGCCCATTCTCGACGAGCTGTTGTTTTGCAGCCGCCAGAAAAGTTTGTTATTGCAATGTATCTGCTTTGCTTAATAGTATTCCATGTTATGGACTTAACTTCTGCACTTCATTAACCACGTCAGGCTTGGAAATACCTTTGATCCTGTCTGGATACTCGCGTTGGATTACTTTACTCGCCTATAAGTTAGGGAGCATTACGAGACATGTCCATTCTGCATGGTCATCTAACTAGTCTTCCCCGTCGATCTGCAACACTTCCAGTCTTTACAAAGTCAACAAAGATTTGGTTCTTCACACAGTTGGACAGCATAATGTTCCTGGCAGCCCCATTGGCTTGGAGACCGCTGATAGATGCACCTCCATTAACAGAGACCAGGTCCCCTTGTACGCAGTTCTAGCATCTGAATCAGCAAGATGATTACACACAGCCTCCTGTGGCACTTGAGTGCCTGCAGCAGGGTTTCCACATGTAACGTTCGTACGATGGTGTTTTTCATGAGAAGGATGGGCACTGGATTATGGCACACCTTCATACATCACACAGCCCACCCAGCCGTCAGTTGATTTCTGGATGATCCTATGCCTGTTGTGCAAACTATCCACCCCTGCTTGGGAACCTGCACAATGCATATCTTGCAGCTAATCAGCCAGCCAGTACAAACAAACTACGAGTATATGGTCCATGAGTGAAATGGTTTGTCCATTATAAGCTCTTCTAACCTGTTCAGAGTAATTAATAAAAGGCTAGTAACATTAATTAGAATTTTTATTAGTCCTACTCCAAAATAAATTGACTTTATTTGCTTAATGTTGTATCTTCTGTAATTTGAAATTACTTATTCCTGTAATTCTATTTGAGATTGTGATAAAGACGGTAATATTATTGTGTGGACTTATTTGCAGCGGCAAAATGAAAAATAATTGACAGAATTTCCATTTAATATTTATTTCGTAAAATGTGATTGATGATTGAGTAATGATTTTCTACTTTGAACAACCATCATTCATGTAACCAAGTATTTGTAGTAGTTAACCAATTACTTCTACTCATTATATAAGGAAGCATGATAAACAACTCTATTAACTCAGGGAAATATATGAAGCTATGTGCTAGGCCCTAGCAGATAATTTAAAGAAGAAATAGTACATATTTTTTATATATAAAAAGCTGAAACTTTTATTTCTCCTCATATTGCAAGATTGTAAATTTTTTCTTAAATAAACTTTTTGTTTATTTAATGTTTTTTTCGTTTTATATCAGAAGAAAATGAAACCAAAATAAACAAATGGACATTGTTGTTACCATCTTTAGAATATTTATGTAAGTATTTTACATATTTCTGGAATGAAACTGTTTGTTTACTACTTAATTGATTTTACTGCAACCTGTTTCTTCTTTCAGACATGGGTTACGATAAACCTGGTAAATCAGCATACAGGTTGTTCTTCCACAAACTTGGCTCGGGACAGAGCACTTGCCTGATATGCGGCAAAACTGTGATCAATGTAAAGAATCACTATTTGCACCACTACCCTGGCAAGTATTCCTGCCCTGTGTGTGGCGCAACTTTCTCACGCCAAGACAACATGAAGGTACATCTGAAGAATTTGCATCCTGTAATGGGAAACATTTATTAAATGGTGCGTGTTTGCAAGACGTTTTCATAAGTTGGCATGATGCGACTGTTGTATAACATGAATAACTGCATCCTTTATTTGTAAAGTAAGTGTCATCCAGCAGCCATTATACTGTTTCTTGAGAACATTCACTGCCAGTGCGGTGTCATGTTTTTATGGAGTGGCTTATTGTAAATCACTGAGAGTATTGTGGAAGCAGTTCCAAGTTTAACATTTAATGTATCTTGGCTATGATTTCTCATAATTTTGCTGTTCGGTAGAAACTGTAAACAATGTTAAGTATCTATTATAAGTTGCATTTTGAAGAAGGTGTATTGTTTGTACAGTTGGGACCCGATTTTACAAAGCATCACTGTTCCTGAGAATGGCCTTGTAAATTCGCTGCCCTCGTAAAATCATTGCAGACAAAAATTATTTTTAAAGTGCATTTTCCATGTTTTTAGTTTTTAATCATCTCTGGCTCAAAAATAACAGATTTTTAAATGAAATATTAGTTTATTTCAATAGACAGACATCTTCCAAATAAAATTATAACCCAGAACGGTATATACGACCTTCCCTTGTCTAAAAACAATGTAAACATCGGGCACCCAGTCACTTTTAGCGAGTGCGAAATCCATTTTCAATAGCTTCTTGCAGAAAAATCAAACAAGTTATTGATAAAATATTAATTTATTTCAATAGGTTGACGTCTTCCGAATAAAAGTATACCCCATAATATAAACCTCCCCTTGTCCCAAAAAAAGTTAAATCCTGATTTAGCAAATGCAAAATTTAGTTGCTTCTGGTGGGAAAATCAGCTGTTTTATTACAGATTTATACTTATACATGTTCAGAATAAAATAATACCATTGAAAAAGTTACATACGACCTCTTGTTAATGCCAACAATTAAGTTTAAACCAAGCACATAGTAATTTTAAATTGCTGAATTCCATTTTCAGTTACTTCTGGCAGGAAAATTAGCAGTTTTATTACAAATGCAGGGTGATTTACAAGCAGTTACCACTCACAGGGCTTATTCCATAGGTAATTTTGAGCAAAATATGTCATACGAATGTGGGTCCTATTCCAAATATTTACAGAGTAATTGAAAAAATTTGAAAGGTGAAGAAAAAAGAACCACTCTTTCAGAAGTAAAAAGAAATAATTATTATCAGACTTTGTTTACAGTTGAACATCAGTCACCATATGTGCATATTCTTCTGCGGAAAATGTACGTGGCATTGTAACACAATTACTACATCTCGAAACCAAAGGCTACAACCACAATAAGTGTGCATGAATGTGCTGTGTTCGCACAGTACAGTGAAGCAATCACACTTCACGGTGTTCAGGGTCATGCACTGTTAACAGAAGGAGCCAAACTGACAGAAACATGTCGCAAGCTTTTCACTGCAATGAGTTTCCAATTTTTTTTAGTTACTCTGTAAATATTGCAAATAGGACCCACATTTATGACATAATTTGCTCCATGCGACTTAAGGAATAAGCTCTGTAAGTAGGCGGTAAATCCTCGTAAACCTTCCTGTATATAAATTTGTTTTAATATTTGGATGTCTTCAGAATAAAATAATATCCTAGAAATATATGTATAACCACTTTTTGATGCCAAAAATTAAATTTGAACAAATTGCAGCATAATTTTTAACAAGCGCAAATTCCGTATTAAATTGCTTCTCGCATAAAAATTAGCAGTTTTATTTAAAATAGATACATTAATTTTATTATTCAGACATCTACTTTATCTACGGTGCAAAATTCTATAACGTTGGCCGCTCACAGTTACAAAGTTATAGCCAGCTTTACGTTGCCACTCGGCGATAACTTTCCACTCAACTACCTCAAGACGGAGGAACACGAGACTCTGTAAAATGGACGCCAATTAATTAAGAAATAAAGTCAAGTTCCGGTGTATTTTGTTCCATACTTTTATTTACTATTTTAGTGACACAATTCACATACGAAGTTCAGAGTATGCAGAGTACGAACCGTTCACAGATAAATAGACAAGTGTAGATCAGCGCCACAGTAGTTTACTAATTATTTCAATACTTAAAAAACTTGCCCGAAGAAAATTAAATTCAGCTACCTCCCACACCGGCGGAGAAATAATCAAGTAAGTTCTAGTTTGCCGGTGTGGGGGTCAGCGCTAAGCCCGATGCAACCTAGGCGAGCACTAGTAGACGACTGCTTCAGACGACTGACTTTGATATCAACTGTTTGGTCTCAACTGACCTGAAGGGCGACAGACACACGTGCACTTGTGCTGCCTATCACCCCCCTCTCCTCAGATAAGGGCCTGGCGGGCCACGCACGCTCTCCACTCGTTATCGTCGAAACTGATTTCATTTTGGCATTCAGAGACATTAGCTTTAACACCTCCACATGCAAGACATCCAGGTACAAACATGTTTATGGGAAGGCAAAGGATTTTTCAAGAACTGTAGACATATTTTCTCTTTTATAAATTGTAAACTTACAGAAAAGGAACTACCCACGTATTGTGCATGAACAGGTCATCAATAAGACAAAAGGGCAAAATAGAAATCCGAAAAACATTAGTAAAATTGTAGTTCATTAAACACGGCATAAGTAGGCCACCAACAATCACCCCAGTCAATTCCAAACACGATCGGAACTTGAAAACCGAACACCGTGCGCACGTGTTGAAACAATCACGAGGTATGGGCAGAAAGGGGTAAGGTGATGTGTGTGTCTCGTGCTGTTATCGGCCAGCCTTGTTGCTTTGTGCACATGGGAGTGTGTTGAGGGGAGAGGGTTGGATGTAGAGCAAAGATTTTCTTTGCGACAACATGTGCCGTGCGCACAACTGGCTGATTTGTGGGTGCCCGGTGGTGCGCTCACTGTAAACCACCACTGCCACATTTCTTTTGTTGAATACCAATTAAGAGTAGCAAAAATACAACCTATATCTTTTATTCCTGTGAGCTAGCAAACATATTTTTAATGCTATTCTTGTATTTTTGCTAGGATTTGTTAATTTTTTTCTTGAATTTTATGCAATTCCTGAGAATGGCCTTGTAAAATCATTGCAGTCACTAAACAATAAGGTACTCATAAAATTGCATCCCAACTGTATATGGAAAAGCAGATTACACATGAAAAAACTGATTTCATATGGTGAAATTGTGGGTATGTTAAAAGAATGACTGCTTCTAAATTTTTATGTATGCTGTTCTTAGTTCATTAAGCACTTTCGAAAGGATGCATTGTTTTATTTCAGCCTACTGTATGTAGCCTTCCTTTCCATATGAGAGCAAACAGGGCCATGTGTTTTTTACCTAATGTTTAAATTCCACTGCTAAAAATTTTTTCACTAACCAAAAAAAAAATGTTACCAGTATTAATAACCTTTGTGGTATGAATATATACACTTCTGTTACACCTGTAAAATGGTACTGATTTGTGAGTTTTGGGTGGCTATAATATTTTTATACTTTAGATAATGCAGTTACTTTGTGCTTTTCCAAAGTCACAATAAATTTTTTTATGTATGCTTTGATTGAGAAAGCCATAGAAGGTTCAAGCACGGTTCTCATTTGCTCCCGTTACAAACACTGAGTATTGCTAGCTAGAAGCTTCCTCGTCTTAAATGTGTGCATGTCGCAGGTTTCAAATTTTCTCCATTTTTTGGTGTTGCAGGTATGGCAAACTTGTGGATAATATGGCATATTTAAAACTTAATGCAACAGGAATTGTGTTAACTGTAGTCAAAGAACAAAAAATGTCTTCTCAAAAACATTTATTAATAGAATCTAGACAAACATTTTACAGAATTGCTTTTGGGCAACGTGTTTTTTTTATCATCTTGCTTTAATAGAATGTTTAAAAAAAACCTTTTTGCTCATGGTGTTCACTTATGATATTTGCAGATGTATGCCTTAATTTACCTTACAGATTAATACCTATACATACTACATACGAACAAGTAAATGGTACTAAAGTTGCATAAAAAATTAGTTATTTGTATTAATACTTTACGGCTGTACCAAATTTTTACAGCATGCATTCTTTATAGTTTTTTAACACTTGGTGCAAGTTTCACAAAAATCTACCCAGCCATGTACTTTTTCAGTGTCTGACAACATAGTTTTCACATAATACTTTTCTCAAAAGAAAATCTCTTTCCGCTTATAAAATTATAATGTTTACCAGAATACTAACAGTAAGATAGTGTAATAGGAAGTGAATATTTTATTTGTAAAATTCTGAGTTGGTGCCAAAAATCACATTTGCTAGGTAGCACTTGCCTGATTAACAAGGGTGGAAGAAATGGAGTAGGGGGAGGAATAACAATTTACCTGTTATATTTAACAGCACATTAATGAAGTGATGTAAAAGTTCCAGAAACATAAGTATTTGCCAATTTCTTACTCTTCAGTGTTTAAAACAAAAACCGTTATAAGATGGCATAATGTTATTATACATATAGTTAGAAGTCAATACTTGAAAATACTTTACGTAATTCACTGCCAATGTATCGTCAATACTCTAGTCAGTGTTCACCATAAAATGCCTTGCTTTAAAACTTTCTGTACCAAGAATAAACAATTAAATTGTAACAAAATTCTGCTAGGGAGATATGCTGACAAAAGAAAGTAATTATTTAAAAGATAATTGCATTTGTGCCTTATCGCTCTGTCTCGAGCATGAATACGTGCATTGATATGATAAGGCATGGAATGAAACGTACAACATATGTTATCCTGAAGCAGATTCGCCTACGGTAGTTGTAAATCACGCTCCAAATCATAAACACTTGGAGATGGAAGAAGCTGGCATCCCATCTGGTCCCACAGATGTTTGGTGGGAAACAAATCAGGCGACTGGCAAGCCATGTAGGTATTGAAATGTAACGTAAACATTTCTGGGACACGAGAGCGATGTGCAGGCAAGTTTTCTCTTGCTGGGAACTGGATCCTGGACACTCGGCCAGGAAAGGTTCATGTCTGGGGCCACAGGATCTCTTCATTGTACCACTTACCAGTGATCAATGAGAGTCACATGAGTTGGTTGCCTAGAACATTGTATGTGTCACTGTAGAGTGAGACAGGGATTGTAGCACTCACCTGTGGTACTCTGTACTTTGGCGTAGTAATCAGTTGTTCCTGAAGAAAAATGTGGATATGTTGCCAGTGTGTAACATCGGTGTTGCTTTATACTGGCACCACTGCAGACACCGTTGAGACGTTCAAGGCTGAACACTCCAAGGATGTCAGGATTGCACATTTGCTTGAACAAGGCATCTGAAAATC
>NQII01002956.1:3160-76875 GCA_002778355.1 Clitarchus hookeri
AACAAAAGTTGCATTAATGGGTTCTGCACAGCTTACCTTGTTCATATTCAAGAGGGCGTAATGTTAAGATAAGTAGAACATATTTTTAAAAAACCTGCAAAATATGTTTGTTTTCCTCTATTAACATCAGAGGAATTATACCAGCCCCCTATCTAGGCCAGTCAATTTACATTCTTTTAGTGTTTTTTACAGTTCCTTTAAATCCCTACAATCCTAAATTCGCACTTTAGTGTAAAACCCTACAATCCTAGGTTAGAGTAAAACCCAACAATCCTAAGTTAGTGTAAAGATGTAAAATAGTGATTCACCCATCGTGGGGTTAGGTTGTTAGGTTAGGTGGGCACATATTACGAAATTAGTCCATCGTGGGGTTAGGTTGTTAGGTTAGGTGGGCACATATTACGAAATTAGTCTGACGTTAATGCCCCTAGTATATTCGTGTTCTGCATCATTAGTAAAGTGGAAATATACCATTTTCTATTTTTCATTTTTACAGAAAAGCCCCTAAACTTAATAATTACCAACAATTCATTTAGAAAAAATTACATACCGGCAAATGTAGACTTACTGAATCGCAGCACAATCAAACTGGGCGAGTATGGGAAATCTGCAACCTAAAATACAAAACAGTTTCCTGATTTAAATTATTAAAATTGTAAAGTATTAGTTAATACAATGTAAAAACTTCAAAAATCTTCCACATTTCGCAGAGAACATCAAATACACAGAACAAAATAAAGATAAGGAAATGGATATAACACAGCCATTCTACAAAAATACAATGAAATAAACAAGCATTTGCAAAGTTTTCAAATTCCCTACCCTATTAGTTTTGAATGCTCAACTAAATGGAATAAACTCTATTTTTGTTTGTTTCGTCTATGATGATGTCTCCTAAACGAATATGAAACAAAATTCAAAATCTAGTTGTATCAGCCGGGACCACAGAACAACCAAGCATAACAACGACCACGTGCATCTTCGAAGATCGTGGAAACGACTATCTTAAAAACTAAACATAAAATCGATTTCTTTTAAGAAAAAGCGTCTGTAGCAATATATAATTTTCGCCTTCAAATATATTTGAAAATAAAATTTCAAAACAAAATACGGTCATTAAATTCAACCTTCCAAAAAATTTTATCAAATAATCATAAATGTGTCTCAAAATGTGACACGCTTTCAAATATGTTAAATTGCAGAAATCCAATTTTAGTTATTTTTTTTAATAATCATCACTGTGTGATATTCTTTTTGTATTTCCATGCAGTCCATTCTAAATTAAATAAGATATATCTTGTAATTAATTTTTGATTATTTACTGAATTCTAACTCTATTTATAAGGGATCAATACAAAACAGGTTAAGGAGAAATAGCAATAACAGAATTAGAAGTAGGAACAAGTACATTAAGTGCAAATGTCTTCAAACATATATTGTCTCTTGAATCATTCTGACTCAAATAATTATCACCAGGCACAGTACTGTTGTGAGGATGCCTGTAAGATGTAATAAGTATTTTATTTGCATACCCCAGATCCCTTTAACATGTACGAAAAGAGGTTTGACCTTGAACGTTACTTGCAAGATGGGACGTGCAGCACTGCTCCCGGAAGTTCTCCCGGAAGTTTTTATCAGTTCTCCCGGAAGTCCTTCCTTTGATTATTTAACGTTACTCTTATGGGCTCCTAGTTGCCCAATGATATTTAATGCTACACAGTTTGTAATATTATGTTCACTATTTACCAAAAATTGAGTTTTTCGATACCTCCAAGGCGCAGCACTGTGGCCAGAAAAATGGCCGTTATAAATGTTACTATCAAATAACAATCCCATTTGACGTAATATTAAAATGGTTATGTTATATTTGTTTACATATATATATATATTTGACCAAGATACAGGAATGTAAGAGGTTGTAATCGAATTACATGCTCTAATGTTTTATATCATATGTCCTATTGGCTAAGTTCACAAAAATTAGGAAATTAAGATAATATTTGTTAATTAACATTCCTTAGCAAAGTAAAAATTATACTAATGAGGCTCTACACTGAGTATATTAACACGAGTACTCATAAGAGCACATATTAAAATACAGGATGAGTATAAAAGAATACCCCAAAATTGAAGATCTATTAATATTAAAAACCAAACTACCTACAACCTTGGTGAACCAGTCAAATGAACAACGGAACTGTGAAGTTTGAATACTATATCTTCATTAATGTTCAAAGTGACCACCACGAACGGCCCGAACGACATTTACGTGATAATCAAACACACTCCACACTCTTGCAGCATGTCCAGTGTTACGGTATGGATGACGTCCATAATTCTCATTTTGCTGTCATTAATGTTAGCCATCTAAGGTAGATGGAACTATTGATACTTTATGTATCATCATAGAAAAAATCACACGGGGTAAGATCCAGGCTTCTTAAGGGCCAGTGATGAAGAGTTTGGTCACCAGATGCTCCTCGAACAATCCAGCGATGTGGCAATATCTCGTTCAGGTATCCGTGAACAGATAGGTGCCAATGGGGTGGTCCACCATCCTGCTGGAAAATGAAGTCTCCCATCGCCTCTTATAACCAAGGAAACAACCACTCTGTAAGCATGTCCAAATAAGGGATTCCAGTAAAAGTGGGTACGTAAAAAAAGAAAGGGCCAAAAACAATGTTTTTTGATACAGCGCAAAACACGTTCACTTTGGAGAGATTCATTCATGTTCAGTGGTTTCGCGTAGAGACTTCTGGATCCCACATCCGCACAATCTGCAGGTTCACCTTACTATTTGTATGCAACGTCGCTTCATCGCTCAACACCAGTTTAGACAAGAAGTCATCGTCTAATTCGTTCTGGGCGCATAAAGGAAACATCAGACAGTCCATTTCACATTTACATGTCGAATGCGAGCTCGCTTCCCCCTCACCAGCACAAACACAGAGTGACGAATGCCATCCAGACCATAACACCGAACATGTTGACAAGAGCGTGCAACGAGTTTGATTATCGCGTAGATGTCTTTCGGGCCGCTCATAGTGGTCACATTAAACATTTATGAATGTATGGTAAACAAACTTCATGGTTCCACGATGCATTTGATAGGTCAATCAAGGTTGTAGGTTCTTTGGTTTTGATATTTTTATTCCTTCAAAAAGGGGTATTCTTTATTACTCATACTGTATATTCACCATTTGCAGATAAATATACAACGCGATAATTTTAAAGAATAGTATATTTACGGGAAATGACTTTAAAAATATAAGTACTGAATTTCTAGCCATACCGGGAATATTGTAATGTGATTAAATTATATAGGTTATTATTGTTATTTATTATTCTTTTAAACTAGCCAGAGGATCAATGATCATTATTTAGTCGGCTGGGATACTATGTGAACCAAGATTTTTTTGACTATTTACTTGTACTATTAAGATTTTATTAAAATTCTTGTTACCAAAAGATTATTAATGTCAAATCTTATTTGATCAGTAAATATCATATCATGTCCTCGTTTTACATAATCCTCCATACTATATTTTTACTATTAATTGTACATCAATCATTCGTTCGAAAATTAATGTACCAACACACCATACTCTTTCCTTGACACAATTTTTATTAAGGAATTTGTTTGATTTTACACAGACGAACTGAATTATATTTATTCGAGTATGTTGCTTAATTTATGGGGAAAAAAAACATTACAAAATTTCAGCTTAAAATAATCCAGTTTCATAATAATAACTTTTCATTTTAATGCAGTCTGACATTTCAGCAAAAATGTTACACCATCTTTACAAAAACATATTTTGCCGCTAGATGTCAGCAAAAGTTCTAAAATGTGAGAGACAGACAGTTTCAACATAAATTAATTATCTTCATAGCTAACGAAGTTACCTTTTCGGTAGGGGATAGTAATGCTGGTGTCTCGTCTGGCGACTATATTAAGAAAAGTCAGATTATTTCACAATATTCCTTTTTCGAATAGATTGGGCGCCAACTTACTGGGTGACCACAAAGTCACAGTTCTCAGGATCGCGCGTCAAACGACCACGTGACTGTATCTCCTGAAACATACTGTACAAATTTACAGGAAAACATAACATATAGCCCGGCTATTCAGGCTCCCCAAAACACCTTAGTATTACCTTTTACCGTATAAATAAAGGATGGCTCCTTAAGGTACCGAAGACTTCCTGGATATAGCCAGGGTCAGAAATACAACACCACATGAGTGAAATCTCACAAGTTTCAGTTAACTTAAGTAAATTGTATTGCCTAATAGTGTACACAGTTACATGTATACAATGCTAAATTAAGCGGTTCTGACTCACAAGGCCTACCAGTGGCCATTAATGCATAAAAACACCAGGAATGGTGCGAAAACTTACAATAGATATTGAATGTCCAGGGTCGATAAATTGAGCTAACAGAGGGGTGCTGCGAACACAGGGAAGACTGTTGGTAAAACTAAATAAAAGTTCCAGTAAATTATGTTAACCTTTGCAGTTAAGTGTTTAGAACAAAATATGAAATTCCCATCCGACGCAACGCACGTGCAGCAACCAAGGCCCCTTGTAATCAGGCTACCAAGGGTAGTGCGGTCGAACAGTGTATCCACCAAGACCTCGCATCAACCCGCAAGTTATCCTAGTTTACTGACCTCATTGCATAAACACACAAAACACACAGATAATAGGAACCTTCAACATTCGGGATGGACATCCCTTAGCTTGAGGAGAGGTCAGAGTTATTTCTTAAGCACTAATTTAAGTACAAAATATGATTATGTGGTGCCTTGCAGTACACATGTGAAATCTATATCTGTTAAGTTTTGGGGCACTCTAAGACCAGAACGGTCAGGTTGAAAGAAAGACTAATTATTTCCCACATCACTTATTGGCTTGAATAGACAACAATTCACATCGGAAAATGATATATAACACTTCAAATACACTAGCCTTGCTACTCTACACTTCATTAAATATGCACGTGTCATGCAATTGTTCTGCGATCACTTCGCAATCCTCTAAGGGCTAAATTCACGAATATTTGCCTGTGAGTCATAAAGTACAATGCTATTTAATACATATTCTTACACATGATTCCTATCTTAATTACATGCATCTCTCCAGAGACACCACACACCCTTGTTTGGATCACTCGGTATCGGGTCATGAACCGTTCCCAAGTGAATGATTCGGACACGCATCAGGATGCACAACGTACGAGTTAAGCAGGCAGTAGTGTTGCAGCGACTGTTGGCCGATGACGAAATTATAGTGGTCGGGTCAAACCACGCAGGAGCAGTCCACGTCAAATGCCCTAACCTCCGGAAAGCCACTGTCACAGCAGGCAAGAGCGGCTCTAGGCAGCGTTTTGCAGCAGGTGATTAAGAAGCACATCAGCCGAAGCAGGTGCAACCATCTAAACGAGATAAGCTGTACAGAGCTGGATGGCTCTGCTGCAGGGTTGCATGCCAGCAGTCGTCGGATCAACTAACACTTCGCATGTGAGATAATAATGGTTTGGCACAGACTGTCAGCTGGTTCTACACCTACTCGGCAGGTTGGTGACCCTGCCACCATCAAGATTCTGCCNCTGGATGGCTCTGCTGCAGGGTTGCATGCCAGCAGTCGTCGGATCAACTAACACTTCGCATGTGAGATAATAATGGTTTGGCACAGACTGTCAGCTGGTTCTACACCTACTCGGCAGGTTGGTGACCCTGCCACCATCAAGATTCTGCCGCTGCCACCGTTTTGCTGTGTTACCTCTGTGGCTAGCGTCCAAGCTGTTGAGGGTGGTATGGCCGCCGCATCGAGGAGATACTCGACCCGGAGGTTGACCTGGCGACCGATGAGTCACATGACCAGGCAGTCTGGAATGGGGCAACTAGGTGTGCGAGTGAGATCAGGTGGGTCTTTGATCTCGTGGTGCGGGGCGCCGCGGCATCTGGTGGTCGCTCGTTATTCCGGGCGGTCTCAGCGCAGACAGGTGTCCCCACAGCTCGAAGCGCTGCCATGGCACCTGACAACCCAGATGTCCTTGAGGATAATGGTGTTGGTGGACCTGGTAGTCTGAGTGTGCCTAATACCGATGATTTGCCAGCCTGTATCGGTCGAGTCTTCTTCGGTTGGTTGCCTCTGACTGGTGTCATGTCTTTGATGGCATTACTCGTGCCTACAGTAACATGCTGTAGCCGGGCAATTGGCAGACTGTCTGGCGGGAATATGACTTCCCACTCGTCTTCATCACATGCTATTTTGGTTTTACATGCCGCATGGGAAAGGATGTTGGCTAGTTGGTTTTCTACGCCTGGAATGTGTTCCACCACGAAATCATAGGCCTGTAATAACATGGACCTTCGCGTGAGTTTGCTGCGGACAGTGCGCATGTTATGCAGCCTCATTAAACACCAACTATTGGTCCTCAATGTGAATCTTTGGTACACTAGGTGTTGGCGGTAGTGTTTCAGTGCCCATACGATAGCAAAGCATTTCCTCTCGTTCACGTCATAGTTATGTTCGCGTAGGGCAAACTTCGCACTACTGTAGTTTATGACACTCTGTTTCCGATCNTCTCGTTCACGTCATAGTTATGTTCGCGTAGGGCAAACTTCGCACTACTGTAGTTTATGACACTCTGTTTCCGATCATTATTGTATTTGGCACACTGTTGGAATCTGTGTTTTATTTCTTCGAACGTGTTTTGGGCATCGTCGTTCCATTGTAAATGCTATTGTGTTGAAAACAGGGTGGTTAGTGGGGCTGTTATCCTGGCGAAGTCTAGTATGCAGCGCCTTATCCAGTTTATAAGCCCGAATAATGTTCTCATGTGTTTGCACGTGTTGGGTGTGGGATAGTCTTGAATTAGCCTCAATTGTTGGTGATTGTACAGGATACCCTCGGCGTCGACCATGTGGCCTAGGTATTGAAGACATGTTTGCCCTATATAANAGCCCGAATAATGTTCTCATGTGTTTGCACGTGTTGGGTGTGGGATAGTCTTGAATTAGCCTCAATTGTTGGTGATTGTACAGGATACCCTCGGCGTCGACCATGTGGCCTAGGTATTGAAGACATGTTTGCCCTATATAATATTTTCCGTTGGCACAAGTTAACCCATTGAGACCCAGTAGCTCCAAGACGAGGGATAGGTGTTGTACGTGTTCTTCCCATGTTTTTGAGCAGATCACAACATCTTCTAGGTATGCGATCGTACACTCCCCTACCAGACCATCCAGGATGCATACCAACGTGCTCTGGAAAGAGGAGGGGGGCATTTCAGCTCAACGGGCATGAAAAAATTGAAAACGGCAGCCGTCGGGGGCTGTGAATGTGCTCTTGTGATAGTCTTAGGGTCGTGCTGATACTTGCCAATAGCCGCTTCTCAGGTAAAGGGAAAATAAAACCTAGGCATGCCTAACATGTGTAGTGCAGAGTTCACACACATTAACGGTGGGAGTGGACTTTCGGTCACTTGGTTGAGCAGGCGGAAGTCCACGAAAAACCTTCAGCTCCTGTCTTTCTTGGGGCCAGAGTGATACCTGAGTTGTAAAATCTTTCCAAGGGTTCTATTATCCCATCACTAATCATTTCCCCGATTTGTTTATTATTAATTCTCAGGCAATAATTATCATAATCATGAGGGGTGGACCTGAGGGACGTGTTCTTTGACACTTGTTCTTTTAAGGGGGTTTCCCACAGAAAATACACCCTGTCGTTCGGTCAGTACTCGTTGGATCGCGTCTCTATATTCCATGGGCACAGCATGGTCAAACATGTCTAGTTGGACTGATTGTTGCCTGTTTTCTCTGCCAAGCCCTAGGTTGTACATCGTTCGCCATTCGGTCAATACGAAGTGAATGCTGTCTATTGCGATCTCAATAATGGTGTTATGTTGTCTAAGCCACAGCACCACTAGAATTAGGTCCTTTCGTAACTAGTCGGAGACGAGGGTTATGGCGTCCATAGAACATTCCCGATTATGAATTTCCACTTGGACTTCACCCAAACATTCGCTGGCCACGTTAAATGTGGCTAATTGTACGATTTCTTTGTCCCTGGTGATCAGCTGTTGGCCTATTAACTCCGCCCGCATGACGTTATGCTAATGCGGCCATATCGATTAAGGCGACGATGTCCCACTCATCTAAGGATATTGATATTCTGATCAGCTGATCACTGGCGGAGCTAACCAAGCCTAGGTAATGGTGGATCTGGTTGTTATTGGTAGTTTCGAGAGTTCCGGTTGAGACAATGGTGGAGAGGGTGGCCCCGATTTGCCCTACTCCGCTTTGTCATTTCCTTACGGTTCACTCATCCATTTCGGGCAAATTTTGTGCCAGTGGTATTATTTGTCCCTACATATAAGGCAGCTAGGGCAGGTTTGGTGGACCCTTCGCACAATTGACGTCCCGGATTTTGGAATTGTCCCTTGTGCCACTCTTCCCTTCGAATATCAGGGTGTCTACAATATTTCTTGGGGATCTGTCCACCTGCCTTTACTGTGTCCAATAAAATTTGTCTCACTGCACTTCTCCGTGTTTCGTGATACACTCACAGGTGTTTTTGGGGAGTGTTGTGTTCCATTGAAAACCATGGGCCGTAAGGCCAGTCGGTATTTGTGTGTCACCATTTCCACGATTATTCCGAGAATGTCTTTTTCCGGGAGATGTAGATAATGTCTGTCGGCTAGACTTAACTTTCGGGTTACGAATATGTCCAGGTCTTCGGTGGCGACTTTTTCCTCGGTAAACAAGGTGACCTGATGTTTTAACGTGGCAAAAATGTTCGCATATATGTCCATACATTTGCGTAATAATTATCTCCAGAACATGTTGTATTCTGTGGTGGACACCCAGCATGTTTTCGCTTCCCCGAGTAGTTGGTTCCCGATGACACTTGCCCACTTATCCTCGCTAACACCATACTATTGTAATCGGTTAGTGCACTCTTTGAGCAATGCACATGCGTCCTCAGCTGTCTGGCAGGAAAAATTTGACAGTGTTTAAAATTTGGCGGGTGTCACGTAATTAGCCTGCTTAGTCTTGTCCTGTACTTAGGGGCTGATGGCCCCGGTAATTCAAACTGTGTCCTGCCGGCTCCTATCATTCCCATCCATGTGGGCATGGATGGCACAAGTTCCATTCGCTGGGTTGGTTGGTTATGTAATCTCAGCTCAGGTTTGCTGGACACACCAATTTCCCTTTTTATTCGCATGGGTTCTGGAATGATCCTGTATTGGGCTGCGTACTTTTGTTGACACTGTTTACACTTTAACGTTCCCTTGTGGACCACCTGTCATTCCCCCGTGGGCACACATGTGGGGTGAATACTTGCGTTACACTCTTTGCAGTTTATGCACATTTTTTCGGGGTTCACACCATATTCTCCCCGACACATTGAGCCCTGGTTGTGATTTGGGTACTCACTGATTGCTGGCTGAAGCTCATGCTCTGGGAGTTTTGGCTGGCATATAGTTCACTGTTCTGTACATTGCAATCACTGAAACTGATGGTGCTGCACGGTAATCCATTCTGCGTGGTGTAAGCAACTCATACTTATAATACGTTGGCATGTAAAACAGCACACTGAGTGTGTGCCAACCCCCGCACACATGGATCGCACAAAGAGGTAAGCGACTGCTGTGGAAGTGAGTGGAGGAAGCAAGTAAGCATCGTATTCGGTCGACGGACAACTGTATATATAAATGCGCGTATATTATATTTTTCGAAGAGATCGAGTTCTCGTTGTTTTCTGCACTGATCACACTTCCGACAGATGGATGGTAGAGTTGGATTGTACTCCATTTATCAACAGTCCTTTTTATATCACATTAAGTGGTTGCACACGGAACACATGGTCGACGTGACGTGGTAACCTGGTCCTTAGTTGTAATTGTGGACCATTTTCGTGGAAGGCATCAGTCTTTACCATTCGCTGGCTCCTCGCGCACATGGAGCATATCGCCTGGTCCAGTTTTCTACCATGGCACGATCGCCCGAGGTTGTGCGCATTCTATGACCAGTAGGCTGTAACAGCNCATGCTCTGGGAGTTTTGGCTGGCATATAGTTCACTGTTCTGTACATTGCAATCACTGAAACTGATGGTGCTGCAGGGTAATCCATTCTGCGTGGTGTAAGCAACTCATACTTATAATACGTTGGCATGTAAAACAGCACACTGAGTGTGTGCCAACCCCCGCACACATGGATCGCACAAAGTGGTAAGCGACTGCTGTGGAAGTGAGTGGAGGAAGCAAGTAAGCATCGTATTCGGTCGACGGACAACTGTATATATAAATGGGCGTATATTATATTTTTCGAAGAGATCGAGTTCTCGTGGTTTTCTGCACTGATCACACTTCCGACAGATGGATGGTAGAGTTGGATCGTACTCCATTTATCAACAGTCCTTTTTATATCACATTAAGTGGTTGCACACGGAACACATGGTCGACGTGACGTGGTAACCTGGTCCTTAGTTGTAATTGTGGACCATTTTCGTGGAAGGCATCAGTCTTTACCATTCGCTGGCTTCTCGCGAACATGGAGCATTTCGCCTGGTCCAGTTTTCTACCATGGCACGATCGCCCGAGGTTGTGCGCATTCTATGACCAGTAGGCTGTAACAGCAGAATCTACTGTTTAGGGCCAGCCTGACCTATGCCACAAAATGGCGGCGAGGACCGCATTCTTCCTAGTCAAGTAGCACAAATAGAGAATTTTAAGTCCGACAATCCTTTCTTCTCCGGATTTGCACACACGTGTTTGTTACACTTTATTTTTGCCACACCTAGTTGGGCAAGCCATTTAACGTTACCTGAGAGGTCGTGGATAGTAATGCTGATGTCGTCTGGCGAGTAGGTTAAGAAAAGTCAGAATATTACATAATATTCCAATTTAGAATAGAATGGGCACCAGCTCATAGGGTAAGCACGAAGTACAGGTCTCAGCATCGTCGGCCGAAAAGACCATGTGACTGTATCCCATGACACACCCGGTACAAATGTACAGGAAAATTTAGTATATAGCCGGGATATTCAGGCTCCCCATCACACCTTAGTATTACCTTTTACGATACAAATTAAGGATGCCTCCTTGAGGTGTCGATGACTTCCTGGATAAGTCCAGGGCCCGAAATAAAACACAAAAATGAGAACTCACAAGTTTCGGTTAACTCAAGTAAATTGTACAAAAGGCAAAGAATGGTGCGAAAACTCACAAGAGTAATTAGAACTCTAAGCTCAGTAAATTGAGCTGACGGAGGGATACTGTGATTGTGGGAAAGACTGTTGGTAAATTAAATAAAAGTTCAAGTAATTTGCATTTACTTATTGCAGTTAAGTGTTCAGAACATAGTATGGAAGTCCCCCGCGACATGACGCACGTGCAGCACCTAAGATCCGAGGAATCAGCCTGCCGGAGAAGGCGCGAGCAAGCGTGGTCCTTGCCAAGACATTGCTCCACTGCGCGAGATAATTTCTTTAATTGACCTCATTAACATAGAACTTGAAACATATACACATAAAACACTGAAACATTCAGAGTAAGTTTTCTTAATCGCGTAGAGAGTTAAGAGTTCTTAATTAAGCACTAATTTAAATACAAAACATGATTATGTGGTGCCTTGCAGAGCATGTGGGAAATTTAGGTGTGTTATGTTTTGGGGCAAACTACGACCAGAATGGTCAGGTTGAAAGAAAGACGTATTATTTCCTACAACACTAATTGGCTTGATTAGACACACAATTACGCTCGAAAAAGTATATAGAAAACTTCAAATACCCTAGCCTAGCTATTCTACAGCTAATTTAATATGCATGTGACGTGCTTTTATTCTGCGATAACTTCGTAATCCCCTAAGGGCGAATTTCATATACATTTACCCATTGGCGATAAATTCTAATTATTTAATACACATTTCAAGACTTGATTTCTATCGTAATATAACAGATCACTCAAGGGACACCACATGTGCTCGGTTCGATTACTCTGTATCGGGTCATGTGAATGATACGGACACACCTCGGGATGCACTACGTGCGTGTTCAATGTGCCGCAAGGGTGCAGCGACAGTGGATTGATTATGTGATGACAGTGGACATGCCAGTCCACGCAGGAGTATTCCAGTCAGAATGGTAACAAAGAAAGGAGCTGGCACTAGAGTTCCGATCCATTGCCAAGGCAGGCTGCCAGATTGTAGTCTCAATAGTAGAATCGAACACTTATGAGGCCATCACTGTAGGACAGAATGAAGCGAGAGTCGTCCGAAAAACCACATTTTTGACCAACAAATTGCCAGCGATGATGTTTATAAGCCCATTGCAGTCTGAGGCGTTTGTATTTTCTGGACAAGGGAAGCCGACACAACAGCATTCAAACCACCAGTCTAACATGCAGTAGATGGCATTGAAACATCGATGCTGAGAGGTCTACACCTGTTGCAGTGTTCCATTGTCAAGCCAACAATGTGAACAAGACTGTATGGTGCGTTACAACCATGTGGAAAATATGGTGATCACTGTGTGCTGTGGTCACCTTGCATATTCCAGTATCTGCATGTCACTGTGTACGTCTCTGCCCTATCCACTGAATCTACACACACATAAATGCAATAGCAGCATGCTCTGCATGAGCCGAAAGTCATGGTATGACATACACATTCCCCGGTGACCGATAATTCTGCTCTATTCTAACTCACTCACATGCTGATATGGCACCCATTGAAGTTTATGGAGCATACTGCCACTTGCTTTCACTTAATTTGACGGCTCTTTTCTGACTGAACTCGGTGTACCAATGTACTTTCTAGTCACATACGTATATGCCATCTCTCTACAAAATTTTCACTTATTGCTGGTACACTGTTCTACACATCTTCAGAGTTTTTATTAATTCGTGTTATTCTTTTGGGGTGTTGCAATTTTCACAACCAATAGGTTGATCATTGTTTATATCTTTGAACATCTACAATGTGAATCGCCTGTCAAAATCGGGTTTTATTTACACTATATTATCTATGCCATTTCAGTAAACTTAGTGTATTCAGTATTCAATATAGCTTGTGTGCCCACAGCGACACTCACAATCGAGTTACAGTAATCATCATTACACATCAGTAGTATCGGAACAATAACTGCCGTTACTGAAATGACTGACTAGTGAAATTAGTGGGTAATGGAATGTGGCACACATAATATTCCACAATTTTTGCGCAGAAAGTAACAAAGTTTGTTTACATTTATTGANGACTGACTAGTGAAATTAGTGGGTAATGGAATGTGGCACACATAATATTCCACAATTTTTGCGCAGAAAGTAACAAAGTTTGTTTACATTTATTGAAATTCGCATGCCAGGAGTATTCGCTTTTTCGATGTACCCTGCTTGAAACACTTTAGCAACGAAAATTACAGTTATAGAGGGTTTAACAATAACACAAGAACTATGAATTTTCCAGTAAATCTTTAATTGTGCTTTTGTTTGCATTTATATTTATCCAAGAAATATGAATTTTTAAGGCGGTAGTTGAATTGCATGAACTTGATGTGGTCGAGGTCACCCAGGGCTGGTGGAGTCTAGAATTGCCTAGCACTATAACACTGGTGTGAACCACGTGTCCACAAGCTCCTTGTGCCCACCCTGACCGCCACAGTCAAATCAACTGCACCAGCTACACCTGGCCACACCAACCACATCAGGCCAAGAGTGCATAGTGCAGGTCAACTNGGAGCTGGCACTAGAGTTCCGATCCATTGCCAAGGCAGGCTGCCAGATTGTAGTCTCAATAGTAGAATCGAACACATATGAGGCCATCACTGTAGGACAGAATGAAGCGAGACTCGTCCGAAAAACCACATTTTTGACCAACAAATTGCCAGCGATGATGTTTATAAGCCCATTGCAGTCTGAGGCGTTTGTGGTTTCTGGACAAGGGAAGCCGACACAACAGCATACAAACCACCAGTCTAACATGCAGTAGATGGCATTGAAACATCGATGCTGAGAGATCTACACCTGTTGCAGTGTTCAATTGTCAAGCCAACAATGTGAACAAGACTGTATGGTGCGTTACAACCATGTGGAAAAGATGGTGATCACTGTGTGCTGTGGTCACCTTGCATATTCCAGTATCTGCATGTCACTGTGTACGGCTCTGCCCTATCCACTGAATCTACACACACATAAATGCAATAGGAGCATGCTCTGCATGAGCCGAAAGTCATGGTATGACATACACATTCCCCGGTGACCGATAATTCTGCTCTATTCTAACTCACTCACATGCTGATATGGCACCCATTGAAGTTTATGGAGCATACTGCCACTTGCTTTCACTTAATTTGACGGCTCTTCTCTGACTGAACTCGGTGTACCAATGTACTTTCTAGTCACATATGTGTATGCCATCCCTCTACAAAATTTTCACTTATTGCTGGTACACTGTTCTACACATCTTCAGAGTTTTTATTAATTCGTGTTATTCTTTTGGGGTGTTGCAATTTTCACAACCAATAGGTTATTTAATGATCCTCCCATTTGATCATTGTGTATATCTTTGAGCATCTACAATGTGAATCGCCTGTCAAAATCGGGTTTTATTTACACTATATTATCTATGCCATTTCAGTAAACTTAGTGTATTCAGTATTCAATATAGCTTGTGTGCCCACAGCGACACTCACAATCGAGTTACAGTAATCATCATTACACATCAGTAGTATCGGAACAATAACTGCCGTTACTGAAATTACTGACTAGTGAAATTAGTGGGTAATGGAATGTGGCCCACATAATATGCCACAATTTTTGCGCAGAAAGTAACAAAGTTTGTTTATATTTATTGAAATTCGCATGCCAGGAGTATTCGCTTTTTCGATGTACCCTGCTTGAAACACTTTAGCAACGAAAATGACAGTTATAGAGGGTTTAACAATAACACAATAACTATGAATTTTCCAGTAAATATTTAATTGTGCTTTTGTTTGCATTTATATTTATCCAAGAAATATGAATGTTTAAGGCGGTAGTTGAATTGCATGAACTTGATGTGGTCGAGGTCACCCAGGGCTGGTGGAGTGTAGAATTGCCTAGCACTATAACACTGGTGTGAACCACGTGTCCACAAGCTCCTTGTGCCCACCCTGACTGCCGCAGTCAAATCAACTGCACCAGCTACACCTGGCCACACCAACCACATCAGGCCAAGAGTGCATAGTGCAGGTCAACTAGAACGGAATTTGCCCCTTCTTGTCGACAAGGATTATGTAATTAAAGAGACCACCCTTCTCATTTGTTACATGAGGTTACTCTTTTAATAAATAAGTAGGCGAACCGAAACTATGTTTACCCTAAAGCCACAGATGTTGGGCGCACAGGCAATTGGTAGTTACATCATAGCATCTCGCGCCACCACATACGACATGACAAAACACCAAGTGGCGTTGAACTGGCCTGTAGGTCAATGCTGGAGTGATAGTGCCCCAGATTGTCACCTAAAAGTGCGCAGAATTTTTGCAATAACTTCAAGCAGCTTCATATCATTCACAACTACAGTCAGAGGCGTGTTTTATTGTATTTAGAGCAATCGAGCATAGCATCTTACATCCCTTTGCCCAGGTGGACCTGTCCATTCCTTCAGGAGACAGCCACCTGGCAGCACTGTAGCAAGTGAAATACAAACACTGTTCGCAAGAAAACATAATAGTGAATTAATGTGTATTTATAAAAGCGCAATTATTTTTTCAAAAAGGGAGATTGCCTATAAAGGCCTCCAACCTTGTAGCATGTCATTAAGTGCAGTGACACTCCCCATCAACTACACAACATCAACCTTAACACACATTTATTAATCAACGGGGGTTGCACTAATATGTTTCAGTTAATTTATAAGAATTTTCACGAATACAATAATATTAGTTAGTGTTTATGTTATGTTTAACCATTCGGCGTTTGGCATCGAGTCTCGTCACTGGTGACGGAAGCCGACGTAACTAGTTTAGTTCGTCTCAGAACTCGGGCCAGAACAGTGGCATTGGTCTTCCGCTCCGCAAGTCCCCTCGGTACCATCATTTAGGCTGTTATCACTTCACAGTAATAGTTAATTATTTAACCGGAACATTTATTTTAATTATTTTAAGTACCGAGGGGAGAGCCACCTGCACTCTCCCCAGAGAGATAAACGCTAAAGCGTATCCACATTAAACTACACTAATTTTCATGCTAACGTCACCGGCAGGCCGTAAGTGCTGGATTCATTTTCTTTCACTATTCACATGCAATCAAGTACAGTGAATAAACAGCTTTTCAAAGTTAAATGTGCATTGATTATCGTTCTCCGATCCACGCACCCTCAAATTTATAGTATATTTCAGGTGTACGAAACATCCTACAGTCTCGTCATAAGTTGTAAATAGTGTAACAGTAAGCATGTAACATCATCATCTTCAAACTGATTGAGGCATCCAGAGCCCTCCGGGTTGTCGACCGGACGACCCACATCACTAACTCTGCACTAGGTTATGGCACCGGGCAATTCAACACTCATCCAGCAATGGGTAACCTCGACCACATCAACTCAGCGGAGAGTTAGTGATGTGGGTCGTTCTGTCAACTGCCCATGGGGCCTTGGATTCCTCCGTAAGTTTGAAGATGAAGTTGACACTCACTAATATTNGTGCACTCTCCCCAGAGAGATAAACGCTAAAGCGTATCCACATTAAATTACACTAATTTTCATGCTAACGTCACCGGCAGGCCGTAAGTGCTGGGTTCATTTTCTTTCACTATTCACATGCAATCAAGTACAGTGAATAAACAGTTTTTCAAAGTTAAATGTGCATTGATTATCGTTCTCCGATCCACGCACCCTCAAATTTCTAGTATATTTCAGGTGTACGAAACATCCTACAGTCTCGTCATAAGTTGTAAATAGTGTAACAGTAAGCATGTAACATCATCATCTTCAAACTGATGGAGGCATCCAGAGCCCTCCGGGTTGTCGACCGGACGACCCACATCACTAACTCTGCACTAGGTTATGGCACCGGGCAATTCAACACTCATCCAGCAATGGGTAACCTCGACCACATCAACTCAGCGGAGAGTTAGTGATGTGGGTCGTTCTGTCAACTGCCCATGGGGCCTTGGATTCCTCCGTAAGTTTGAAGATGAAGTTGACACTCACTAATATTACACTACTTGCACACGTTTATCTTCTGGTGAGACTGTAGGCCATCTCATACACCTGAAATATATTAGAAAACTTGCGGGTGGTACTACAAGTGGTGTAGCACCGTATGTGTCCCGGAGGACAATAAATCAACACTCACTGAATTTTGTAAAGCTGTTTACTCACATACTTTATTATATGTTCAGGAAGTGAGCATGTGAATACTAAAATAAACAGACCGAGCACTTATGGCCTACCGGTGACCTTTGCATGAAAATTTCCTAAGTCAGTGTGGTGTTATGCGAATACACAGTAGCTTTAAGCTCTCTGATGGGAGTGCAGGTGGTACTCCCCTCGTTACAGAAAATAACTAAATCAAATGTTCCGTTTAATTAAGTTACTATTTTAATGAAGTGAGATCACGCTTAATGATGATACCAAGAGGGCTCTCAGAGTGGACGACCACACTGCTGGTCTGGCTCATGTGCTGAAGTGACCTGGGCGAATGGGGTCGGCTTCCATCACAGGTGGCGTGAACCAACGTCAAATGCCGAGTGTTAAAACTTGACATAANACTCCCCTCGTTACAGAAAATAACTAAATCAAATGTTCCGTTTAATTAAGTTACTATTTTAATGAAGTGAGATCACGCTTAATGATGGTACCAAGAGGGCTCTCAGAGTGGACGACCACACTGCTGGTTTGGCTCATGTGCTGAAGTGAACTGGGCGAATGGGGTCGGCTTCCATCACAGGTGGCGTGAACCAACGTCAAATGCCGAGTGTTAAAACTTGACATAAGCACTATGTGTTCCCTGGTGAAAAATTATATATATTATAGGAAACACATAGGTGGCATTCTTATTGATTAACAAATGTCTGATAAGGTTGAAGTTGTTAAGTTGACGGGGAGTGTTACCTCACTAAATTAAATGTTACTTTGAGGGAGGCCTTTTTAGGCATTCTCCCTTTATGCAAACACGATTACCCTCTTATAAATATACATTGAGTACACTTTTACACTTTCTTTTGAAAAGTATCTGTATTTCACTTCCTGGGACGTGTTTGTATTTCACTTGCTACAGTGTTTCCAGGTGGCTGTTTCCTGAAGGGATGGGTGAGTCCACCTGGGCAAACGGGAATGGGTTACCATGCTCGATGGTTCTTAATGCAATTTAACCAACCCCTGACTGTAGCTTTGAATGAGATGAAGGTGTGTGACATGTTTAGAAACATGCTGTGCACTATTGATCGCACTTTGAAGCACTTAGAACTTCAGCTTCAGCCAACAGGCCAGTTGGTGTCACTTGGTGTTGTGTTATGTCGTATGTCGTGATGCGAGCAGCTACGACGTAACGACCAAAGGTCTCTGCGCCCAATGGCTGTTGCTTTGGAGTAAACATAGTTTCTAATCGCCTAGTAATTTATTACAAGAGTTACCTCTTGTAATCAAAAAGTAGGACAATCACTTGTGTCACATAGTACCTGTTGGCAAGAAGGTGCTTGTTTCGTTCTTGTCAACCTGCAATACGCACTCTTGGCCTGATGTTGTTGGTGCGACCCGGCTGTCATGCGTATGCTCGATAATTACAAAGAATTCCACTTTTTTGGGAAATTGCAAAAGATATTTTAGGACTGCATTTATGTGCTTACATAACTAGTCGAAACACGATTTCATTATGTGTTTGTATTGTTATTAGTAATACTTTTTACTTTAACGAAGGCATTTTATGAATCTCTTTTCAGTTGGTTGTGAATCATTTGTTGTGTTAATTTTATGTTTGTATACTATTAAGATTAAAAACATTTTATATATAAGCAATTACTTCTAAATAAAGTCAAAAATATACTATTTGTTACTACATATAGTCAATCTTACTACGGTTTCGTCAAATAAATATAAAAAATTCAGTATGCTTTTATTTTTGCAAGTGTGTGTGTATATATTGAAACTGGATAGTAGCTAAACAAAAATTCCTCAATACCTCCAGGTACCTGTTACTGTGGAACTGAATTATATTTGTTGCAGTAAATTACATAATTAATGGATAAACATATTTAAAGAATGTCAACTAGAAATCTTTGCTGCCAATTCAAATTACATTTTCATTTTTCTGCAGTCAGTCATTATCGCAAAGGTAGGTTATACCCTCTGTGTAAATACATATTTCCGCTGCTATACTTCTGTAAGTAATTTTGCTCGAAACGCAAATTATTACAGTACAGTAAGATGCTCCAACATCGTATTGTTTCCCAATTTTCATTATTTTATTAATGTGTAAACAAAGGGTATATTACGAAATTGCTAAATGACACCGATTCTGACTGTGAACTGTAGCTGAAAAGGCCATCCAGGTTAATTTGTAGTTGTGTTTTCATCTGCTTCTAGACACATATTAATTCTATAACACTCAAATTCTAAAGTTTTAATCACCCCATTTGTAAAACTCGATGTACAAATAATTTTGTATATTTTGGAATTCTTGAAAATTACGTTTTGTGGGTGTATTTTTTTTTTCTGAGAAAACGTTCGAACATTCATCGGTTGATATTTTGGTATGTATCCACCAGATCCACGAAATTTACAGGCCGGTTGAACAGGGGAATCAATCGGTTCAACCAGACTCAAACGAAACGGTAATTTTCAAACTCTCGGCGTACATCGGCGGATGCACCAAGCTAATTTTCGAATAGGCAGATTGCGAGAAAGAGGTGGCCTTCTTTTTGGATTTCAATAGTAAAATGAATAAGTCATGTCCTACATATTGTGACACCTACATTCTTGGAAACCTAACCTGTTAAAATTTAAAGTGATATTATTAGAATGGAACATGTTGCTATTTAGACTGAAAGTTGTTATTTGTTTAATAACTTCCGCATTTTACATGCACGAAATACATAAACTTGCTTCAACATTTTGAGTGTCACATTGTGGCGATGGACGAAAATGCAAGCCTTGCAAAGCCTATGAGATGTAAAGATACAGATAATGGATGTAACTGACCACAGTCATGGAACTGGGGCCCCCAAATTCTGAAAATATCGTAATAATATGGTAATTATTGAGAATAGGGGTTTTTCTGAAAATAAAATAAAAATCATGGTAGGTGGTATATTTTAACTCTTACTAATTACACAAAACACAAATTTACTAGGGGCATTAATGTATTACCAATACAAACCACAGATACACCCATACAAAATACCTCAATTTAACATTTGTTCACCCAATTTTGTAATATGTGCCCACCTAAGTCAACTTTACCTAACCCCGCGATGAGTGAATCACTATTTTACATTTTTAATCCAACCAAGAATTGTAGGGTTTCAATCCAACCTAGAATTGTAGGGTGTTAATATAACCTAGGATTGTAGGGTTTCAATTTAACCTAGGATTATAGAGTTTTAATAAATCCTACGATTTTATTCTAATCTAGGATTTTTGGGTTTTAAAGTAACAGTAAAACATACCGGAAGTATATGTATTAACTCCCCTAGGTACACAGTGGGTACAATTTCACTGTCCTCGGCCAATTCAACTACTGTCGTGCACGACTTGCACATTACCTCACTACAAAACACCATGATCTACTAAAAAGTCCAAGTAACACCCACCACATAGACGACTGGGACGCACACAAGTACTCATACTTGCGCCCTCCATTCCCAAATCACAAGCCTTAACACCGTCGAGTTCGGAAGTAGCAAATCACAGACACACAATACTCCATTCCACGTGAACCACACAGTATGCAATTTACCGGGCAACTAAACGCAGTACACGACTGCACCGACAGCATTACATGGCTATTCAATATGGCGTCCGACGTAAACAAAGCGGCCGAATTGCTCATATTTTATCTATTTTATTTTGTAAGTTCTACTCATTTTACCATTATGCCCTCCTCAATATTAAAAAGGTAAGCTGTGCATCCGCACCTTGCCGCCCACAATGCAACCGGCACATTCTGAACCACTCCTCCACGTGGCTGCAAGACCACATGGAGCCACGCCCCAAGCGGCACCAACAACAACAACACGACCAAATGCTCTCTCCTCAACAACACCAGCATCTACACCCACCCATTTCCAATCGCTACCTGAGTTTACAGGTATACCTATCGGAGTCCCATCGGTCTTCTTGCACGACTGTGCGGCGTTCACTGTTTGCACACAAATTTCTCCTTCCCAGGATAACACCACTCGCTCGTGGTGACGCACTGGTGATGGGCTCTCAATCCGCAACTGTCACAGTATGTGAGCTCGGAGCTCGTTCCTCGACAGATATTTTGTTGACTTAGCTCTGGCGGGCTTTGATTGACGATAATGAAGATAACTGATTGTTTTTCAGGAAAGGAAACAGGTGGTTTTGGCAGCTCTTGGCACCGCGCACACTTGCCATAGTACACTCAATGACACCGAGTGCATGCGAGGGTGGCTCGGGAAAGTCAGTCACGCCAACAAACGTTTGCTACATTTCCGCACTGTTCTACGGAAATTAGTCGGTGTTGGTGGTGATTTGGCTAGCACAGTGCAATTGCGGTATGCTGTCTCGCGGACATCGTTGATGGTAACCCAGACCTGGCGAGGTCTGTCATAGTGTTCACATAGATCAGCCGGTCAACCCACGGTGGTACATGCCACTGACTCAGAATAGAATTCATTGTTTATGTTGTCAATGTCCTTGCACATTCGCTGGGCTTCCACAAGATTAGCACATTGACAGGTGCTAGATCTTAGTTGCGCTAGAGTGAATGGATCTGGGTCCGATAGTGGGCACTCACACTTCAAGCACAAAAGTTCCACAATATCATTTGAGGTGTGCCAGCCCATCAACCTGTTGTCACATCGTGGTTGGCGGTGAAAATCCATGTTGCCCAGCTGATCTTCGCCAGGGTCAATGGATCACGCAGCCCGTGTCTGCCTCCCCTAGATTGCGTGTGGGAGGGTGATGTTGTCACACACGCACACCTCTCGCTGTTGGCTGCTGCCTCTCTGTATTGCCCGGAGGGGAGAAAGAGGGGTGGGTAGATGTTGCTCCACAAAATGGTGGCGGAAGATTCCGTGGCCGGCTTCTCCGCTGTGTAGCTCAACAATTGCATGGCTGGTTAATGATCGTCATGTAGTTAGTGAATCCTCCCATGCTGATACGATGTTCCATGGAGTTCATGTTGGCACTGTTCCTTATGGTTGGGAAAGGGAAGGTTTTAAAGTAAAAAATTTTCAGGAACTTGAATTTGGCAAAAAAAAAGTTGCAGTATTTTGATACATAAAATAAAATTGCACTTGCAACAACAAGGATGGGTACATCTTCAGGTTAGACATGCAGGCAAATAAGTTCGGCAGGAAAATATGTAGGAATTTACAATAAATGAATTTGCAACACATTTGGGAAAACCATTTGACGAGTTGTCGTGGGCTCAGGAGCGGATAACAGGTGTTGAACAATTGCGATGGTAGATTTAAAAAGGTTTGTTTTAGGATAATTAGCATAATAAGGGTGCCAACTTAGTTGAGCAGATACGCTTCTCCAGGGGCAGGCTGTTCCTTTGCATGTCTGCTCCTGGACTCACCCTATGCCGACGATGTCGTATTATTGAGAGTTTTCCCGTCTGCTGCCTAGTGAGGATGTAGGCCTTCTCATACATCGCTAATTTTCAGGTGGGATTGTTACGGCCATCTCATCTGCCGATAAAACTTACATGCCCTACAATCACATAATTTGTGGGGTGCAGTGGTTCAGTGGGTAGATGACCCAAAATTTACGTGGTCGTCAAGCGGCTGGCAGTAAAATAAAACACAATTTGTAGCATGGGTTCTTTTATTTGTTGCAATAACCATCCTGGGAGGCACTTACATATTTCCCAACAGCTACGGTGCATTGGCAACCGATGCAGTATAAAAATAGCCCACAACTTATAAACAGATTACACGTTGGATACAGTCCCGGCACTTGTGCTGGTGGGATGTGGGGGAGGTGCTGCCTCTGGGTGATGAAATTTAAATTAAGGTTCCACTCTCAGTAACACACTAAGACCAACTAAAGAAAATGGCAGAGCCCTGCCCAGAGCTCAGCTCAAATGCACGAGTAAGAGAGACAAAAATACAAAACACTAACAAGAACAATTACACTAATATATGTAGCACGACTCTCAATTACAAACAATATAAGTACTTATTGATTGATTTACATAAAAAGATTGTTGAAAAATTAAAAATATATTGGCAATACATTTACTGGGCAACGTAATTTAGAAATGCTTCAGAGCTGTCTTTCCCAGTCTGTTGTTTTATTCATTGGGTTAGAAACACAATTAACACTGCAATAAAAATTTTACAAAATAATTACTCTCTAAAATTTTCAAGATAGTAAAGTAGTATCGGGTGGCTTTAGCTGGGCGAGTCCACTTTCACCCTAGGAGGGGTGTGGGTAGCCATGCCTGAATAGCTAAAAAACAATGAAAACTGTTTTCCAAAACTTTTTAGGCTGAATTTGAAAGTGGTCGGATAATAAGAAAAATAGCCTTGATTTTAGGCTGCACTCAACTTGCCCACACGGGGACATACCACATGTAGAGGGGGCGCACAAAGGAGGTTGCTGGAACTCTGGAGCCATTGTGGCCCCCTCACTGCATTCATTTCCCCGGTGGCAACTTTACTCAGAGGGGGTTGTTTGGTGATAGAGGTCGGCCCTAATCAGTACGCCCTCAAAAGTTGCCTCTTGAGGATATTAACGTGGGATGGTGACCTGACTCTGGCAGTGCCTCGGACATTGTGCAGATAGGGTGCACTCCTAGTACACTGCACTGAGACAGGAGTTATTGAGGTGTAACCACCACATTTGGGCTGACTCCCCCCAGTAGCGAGTACGTCATAGCTGCGCAGTTGTAGCGGGACGAACTGGCTAAGTGAGGGGGGGATGCGGCACCCTTAAGTATTTACAATGTTCTATGTTCCTTGCATCTACAATTAGGTATATTTTGACGCATGTCATTTTGGGATTACTTCATACAAGACTAAATCTAAATATTAACTAGTTTTTTTTACAAAGATCTTTATTAACATAAATCTCTATTGTTACATCAGAAAAACGTTATATTTACAATAATTGCACTGTACACTATGGCTCTGGCTACGGTATCAACATCTTGGACCCCCATTGTCAGGTGTCGTCGTCATTGTCCATCTTGTCATCACATAGATAATCTGTACTGTGTAGCGTGCATCTGGGGTGTGGTGTAACTGGTTGAGGGTCAGCCATCTGTCAGGTGAGAGGGTTGGGGTGGTTGGAGAGTTTGGCTGTGAAGTAGTTTGTGATGGTGGAGATGGTGTCGTGGATGTGTGGGAGTCCTGGTTGGGTAAGGAGGGTTTGGCGGAGGGTGACCCTGGGGCGGCCTAGGGTTAATCTGATGCGCAGGAAGTAGGTATGTGTAAAGGGGTGCAGGTAGTATTTTGAGGAGTGTGCCCAGGTGGGGCAGACAAATGTGATAAGAGGAGAGATGTAAGTACGGAGGGCGGTGGCAAGGGTGGCAAGGGTGAAAACAGAGGATGGTTTCAGCATGGGGGCAATTTGAGCCATGGCAGCTCAGGTTTTTGTGATAATGGAGGAGAGATGCTGGATGAAGGGGAGTTTGCTGTATAGGATGACCCTTAGATAGCGGACGGAAGGAGACCATGGGATCGGGGAGTGGGCCTATTTGGGGTGGATTTCTGGGTCTGTGAACTGTCAGGAAAAGAGGATGGCTTGGGTTTTAGCTTGGTTCAGTCTGATGCCGTGGTTTCGGAATTGGGCATTTACATTGTGGAGGCAGCGGTTGAGGTGGTCGACTANTTTTCCTGTGCTTGATCACACACAGTGCAGTACTTATTTTGTACGCTAATGAACAAAACCTTTTCGTCTTGTAACAAACCATTGCAGCCTGAAATAAAATCATATGAATTATACAAACTAGTCGCATAACTTATGGTGTTCCAAAAAATTACAGTTTCACTTGTGTGGGATATAAGAAATGTGTGCATGTGTGTGTGTGTTTGTACATACATACACACGCACGCACACACTAACACACACACACCTACATTTGTCGCCACAGTNTGGCTGTTTCCTGAAGGGATGGGTGAGTCCACCTGGGCAAACGGGAATGGGTTACCATGCTCGATGGTTCTTAATACAATTTAACCAATCCCTGACTGTAGCTTTGAATGAGATGAAGGTGTGTGACATGTTTAGAAACATGCTGTGCACTATTTATCGCACTTAGAACTTCAGCTTCAGCCAACAGGCCAGTTGGTGTCACTTGGTGTTGTGTTATGTCGTATGTCGTGATGCNCAGCTTCAGCCAACAGGCCAGTTGGTGTCACTTGGTGTTGTGTTATGTCGTATGTCGTGATGCGAGCAGCTACGATGTAACGACCAAAGGTCTGTGCGCCCAATGGCTGTTGCTTTGGAGTAAACATAGTTTCTAATCGCCTAGTAATTTATTACAATAGTTACCTCTTGTAATCAAAAAGTAGGACGATCACTTGTGTCACATAGTACCTGTTGGCAAGAAGGTGCTTGTTTCGTTCTTGTCAACCTGCAATACGCACTCTTGGCCTGATGTTGTTGGTGCGACCCGGCTGTCAGATGCGTATGCTCGATAATTACAAAGAATTCCACTTTTTGGGAAATTGCAAAAGATATTTTAGGACCGCATTTATGTGCTTACATAACTAGTCGAAACACGATTTCATTATGTGTTTGTATTGTTATTAGTAATACTTTTTACTTTAACGAAGGCATTTTATGAATCTCTTTTCAGTTGGTTGTGAATCATTTATTGTGTTAATTTTATGTTTGTATACTATTAAGATAAAAAACATTTTATATATAGGCAATTACTTCTAAATAAAGTCAAAAATATATTATTTGTTACTACATATGGCAAATCTTACTACGGTTTCGTCAAATAAATATAAAAAATTCAGTATGCGTTTATTTTTGCAAGTGTGTGTATATATTGAAACTGGATAGTAGCTAAACAAAAAATGGTTGCCTGTAAAGTCGGTTTTACGGGCGAAGATTTTACGTGACAACGTAGTGCTGCGCGCGCGGCAGACCGATCATAGTTGAGTGGGAGAGAGACGCAAGGCATTCGGCGGGCCTCTCTCTCGTTCGGTGACTCATCGTAACGTTACCGAGCGTTACACTTTTTCATAAGTGACTCCCAGCCGCAACCTAATTTAAGACGTTGTCACGTCAAAAATTCCTCAATACCTCCAGGTACCTGTTACTGTGGAACTGAATTATATTTGTTGCAGTAAATTACATAATTAATGGATAAACATATTTAAAGAATGTCAACTAGAAATCGTTGCTGCCAATTCAAATTACATTTTCATTTTTCTGCAGTCACTAGTCAGTCATTATCGCAAAGGTAGGTTATACCCTCTGTGTAAATGCATATTTCCGCTGCTATACTTCTGTAAGTAATTTTGCTCGAAACGCAAATTATTACAGTACACTAAGATGCTCCAACATCGTATTATTTCCCAATTTTCATTATTTTATTAATGTGTAAACAATGGGTATATTACGAAATTGCTAAATGACAACGATTCTGACTGAACTGTAGCTGAAAAGGCCATCCAGGTTAATTTGTAGTTGTGTTTTCATCTGCTTCTAGACACACATTAATTCTATAACACTCAAATTCTAAAGTTTTAATCACCCATTTGTAAAACTCGATGTCCAAATAATTTTGTATATTTTGGAATTCTTGAAAATTACGTTTTGTGGGTGTATTTTTTTTCTGAGAAAACGTTCGAACATTCATCGGTTGATATTTTGGTATGTATCCACCAGATCCACGAAATTTACAGGCCGGTTGAACAGGGGAATCAATCGGTTCAACCAGACTCAAACGAAACGGTAATTTTCAAACTCTCGGCGTACATCGGCGGATGCACCAAGCTAATTTTCGAATAGGCAGATTGCGAGCAAGAGGTGGCCTTCTTTTTGGATTTCAATAGTAAAATGAATAAGTCATGTCCTACATATTGTGACACCTACATTATTGGAAATCTAACCTGTTAAAATTTAAAGTGATATTATTAGAATGGAACATGTTGCTATTTAGACTGAAAGTTGTTATTTGTTTAATAACTTCCGCATTTTACATGCACGAAATACATAAACTTGCTTCAACATTTTGAGTGTCACATTGTGGCGATGGACGAAAATGCAAGCCTTGCAAAGCCTATGAGATGTAAAGATACAGTACGCCAGAGCAAACATAATACAAGTAAATATAAAGGAATTCACGTGAATAGATTTATTACAGAAGCTATGTATGGTTATTCATTGAATGATTTGTTTAAAAGGACATAGCCGCAATCTTTTGCTAAAAATATATAAGACTCCCTGTGATGCGGTGACATGTCACTGGCAGCTGAAATAAACTGTGACAAAAGAAGCTGCTTCGTTTATCACATGCGATACCTCAGTCACAGATATATCTGTGACGAATTATCTATACAAAGTAACATGCTGCAATTTATCGGCCATTTCTAGTTGTGACATCCTCAACATTGAATACCTAACCTGTCAAAATTAAAATGTTACTGATGTATCAGAGCATGTTGATGTTCAGCCTGAAAGTTTAGCTTCTATAGTTATCTGTTTAAAGACTTCCACATTTTACATGCATTAAATACAAAAACCTGCCTCGACATTTTCAATGTTTTGGGTGTCGCAATATGGCGATGGACAAACGTGCAGCTTCAAAGACATCACAGAATGCCATCTCCTGTTATTCCTACCTTCATGGCTATTATTAACTAGCGGAATGGTTCCAGAGATGGAATTNTGCTGCAATTTATCGGCCATTTCTAGTTGTGACATCCTCAACATTGAATACCTAACCTGTCAAAATTAAAATGTTACTGATGTATCAGAGCATGTTGATGTTCAGCCTGAAAGTTTAGCTTCTATAGTTATCTGTTTAAAAACTTCCACATTTTACATGCATTAAATACAAAAACCTGCCTCGACATTTTCAATGTTTTGGGTGTCGCAATATGGCGATGGACAAACGTGCAGCTTCAAAGATGTCACAGAATGCCATCTCCTGTTATTCCTACCTTCATGGCTATCATTAACTAGCGGAATGGTTCCAGAGATGGAATTGCTCTGTCTCGGATACAGTCTACGAAGGGCAGGCTCAGTAAACTTGACCCTTTCATGTCGCTGATAATCATGCAAGCTGTCACATCGCCCCTGGTATTTTGGTATGAAAGATGCCTTGTGTTATATGGCAACAATTTATGATTTTTGTCAAAACAATTGTACAATACATCAGATTTGTCTGTATTAACGAAACGAGCAACTTGAAAATCTGGCATTCTAAACAGAAATATAATTTTATATACATGACTATTTGTATCATAGTTTCATTTACATTTTACGCATATGCGTATTTAACATAGTTTGGATTTTGAATAAATCATGTGTATGCTTATTTGTAGATTTAAACTATGGCAAATTATCGCGGAAATGCTCAGCAAGATTAGGTGTTGCCGCAACTGTAGCACCATAAGAACAAGATTAAATTATCACCGGATGAACATCCAACTGCGCTGATTAGCACTTCCTGTCTTGCAACTACGCTCAAGGTCAAACCTGTTTTTGGGCGTGTTAAAGGGATCTGGAGTGGAAATAAATTATTTATTTAAAAGTAATTAATAAAAATTAATAATTTCAAATAACTTTATTTAAGACATGTAAACATACTGAACATGTCCCAAAACATGAACATCACCATTAGTACCAACAAGTTTACGACACATCCAAATCTCATCTCCTAACTCCATTTTAATCCTTTTACGAGAATACAAAACTGGAGCCTGAGCTACAGAAATAATAGCAGTTTGATTAATAACAATTTCATGAACAGCAAAGGTCTTCCAACATATAATGCGTCTCACATCAATTTGACTGAAGTAATTAATACCAGCAACTGGAGAATTGTGAGCATGATGATAGAAGCAAATCTCCAAAATACCAGATTCAGGATGAGCAGTCATACCCTGTAGAGCAAATCTGTAGACGAAGTTCATGAGAACATAACTCTCTTGAGCTTGAGTAAGTTGCTTGACAAATACATTGTCATCTTTTGCAACATCAGTATTATAACTTCCTATATTCCAAAAAACAGGCAGATGAAATGGGCTATTTTTTCCGGTTCTCAAGATGTCTTTTAACTTGTTGCAGTAATTACGCAAAAGGTGATTTCGGCATTCCAGTTTATCGACAGTTAAGTTTCTGTACGGTCTTGCTTCAAGTAGTTTTTTGTAGACACTATTATCACCATCGGATATCAGAGTTCTTTACCGCAAACCATACGTTTCTTCGCTTCTGCAAAAGCCTTCGACGATAATGTCAGCTTCCATACTGGATGCACTTTGTTCTTGACTCCAATTCTTGTAACATGTGTGCAATGGCTGTTCCTTCCCTTTTTCCTGTGCTTGATCACACACAGTGCAGTACTTATTTTGTACGCTAATGAACAAAACCTTTTCGTCTTGTAACCAACCATTGCAGCCTGAAATAAAATCATATTAATTATACAAACTAGTCGCATAACTTATGGTGTTCCAAAAAATTACAGTTTCACTCGTGTGGGATATAAGAAATGTGTGCATGTGTGTGTGTGTGTTTGTACATACATACACACGCACGCACACACTAACACACACACACCTACATTTGTCGCCACAGTTGATACGTCTTACTATAAAAAATTATGCAATTTAGTTTTAGAAGCTAGTTCTCTGGCCCAATATTGCATATACTGCTTTGCACTTAACTTCAGTCAATTTCGACAGACAGTGTAACCAACCTACGCAGCATGTGATCAGTAAATGCTGTAATTTGCAAAGTATTAATTCAGTTGATGGTTGTATTGAGATACATGTTATGTTGATTTATTCTACAATTATTGGAGGGGGGGGGGATCGTACTCTGAATTAAAAATTGTAACTTTGAAATTTAATGGCAATTACAACATTTATAATTTAATTTACATTTTTCGAGTAATGCACAATATTTTTGGACTGTATACCATGGACCTTAAAAACATTTAAAGAAATTAGAGTAGATCATGAGTACATCACGGTTATGTGAAACGTTTCCAACCCGGCAAACGTCATTGAGCTCTCTTTCATCATGTTTGAGTGAGTACTTTGCTGGTGTTGTTGAAATATTATGTTTACAGTTAATTAGTTTGGTATTTGCACATACCAACAAGCGTAGTTCGATGTAGGTGCCTGTCTAGTGCGTCTTCTTGAGTGAAATGTATTATCAGCATGTATTAATTGGTTGACTGTTCCTTGGTCCACCATTTTCCTTAACCGTCGACCATGAAGTACGACCGGATAAGTATGGATTTATGTTCCGAAGTTTAGTTTTGTGTTCTATTAATTGAATGAGTCTGCAAATAAATTACTTCGTATCAGTTGTAGACACGAGTGATTTTAGTGATGCAATCGTCCAAGGATTGTCATAGGACAACACTTGTTCAGGAATTGTGATTAGGAATTACAAACTTTAAAAGCTATTGTGTTTTTTAAATAATATATTTTGAAACGGTTGTTAGAATTTTTTAAATTTGCGTGGTATAATACACTCCCTTTTTACAAGAGTTTTTTTAATATTGAAATTCCAAGAATTTTTATTTCTAAGTTTTACCTCGCTTAAAATATTTACAGTGTGTATTTCTTGCCTCAGTACGAACAGTGACATATTTGTAGTGTTTTTTTTCTTGCGGGAAGTTTTGAAATGTACATGACCTTTAAAATAAAAAAAAACACCCTTCTGCCCTAATTTATTACACTGAAAATCCAATTTTCACGTATAAGGTTAGCTTTGCTGAAATGGTTTACAGTGTGTATTTCTCGCATATGTAAGAACAATGCAAACAGAGACATACTGATCACTTTTTATTTTTTTTATTGTAATTTGAATATTTCTGTGCAAGCAAAATTGTCCACTGCACCATTAAAACAATATGCGATTCATATTGCTATTGCTATTGCATTGCAAGAAGAGCCATTAGAGATGTTTCCTTCCATTTTTAAATTCAAAGAGATTTTACATAACCTACATTTCCATACCATTCATGTACATGCGCGCACACAATAACACACTCAGTTGTGTTGCACTTCTCTAAACACAGTGCATTAATAAAGATTAATAACATATTCTTGAAAAATACAAACTTAGTTTACGTTGCGATTGCAGTTCGGTCGTATTGTGGTATTCAATTTCATACAGAATTCATTTTTCAAGGAGAGGCAGCGCACGAAGACTACGGATTTCCCGAGCCCTCTAAAGGTAAGATCTCTTGCGTGTGAATTCTCCTGTCACCCCCTTCTGTGCATCCTTTTAACAATGAGCAGAGATTGCCTTTGAGCCCAGGATAAAAGTGTTCTCCTTGCACAATTTTGCTATCACAAAATAGTTTAGTTTTTTGTATTTTTCAGAAGTACCTACCTTACACATCAGGTACAATATCATAACACATTTTGATGCAGAAAACATTGAAGATGCTGCATAGAATAACCAAATACTATTTTGGTCCGGTATTTAAGCTACACAGTGTCCAGTTCATTTGTGGTCGTTTTTTTTATCAATAATCTTGCTTTTAATAAAATCTCACTTTGAATATTACAATATACTAGTTATTTGCACCATTATTGGATAAATACCTTTAATTTGATACCGGATTTCAGGCGGTGACGTATATGGTTTCGCCAANGTCAGGTACAATATCATAACACATTTTGATGCAGAAAACATTGAAGATGCTGCATAGAATAACCAAATACTATTTTGGTCCGGTATTTAAGCTACACAGTGTCCAGTTCATTTGTGGTCGTTTTTTTTATCAATAATACTTTTAATAAAATCTCACTTTGAATATTACAATATACTTGTTATTTGCACCATTATTGGATAAATACCTTTAATTTGATACCGGATTTCAGGCGGTGACGTATATGGTTTCGCCAAAAAACTCAAAAATAGATTAACATCAGAGTAAATGGGGTTAATGCGTGTTGCATACTTACACCGGCAGATGTAAAGATGGCTCTTAAGTAAGCATTACCAACAAAACTATATTCTCTCAATTTTTATTAATATGAATTATAGACAAAATGTTGTAATTTAGCCAAATATAAGAAAAAGTTCAATTTTGCTAAAATAATGTACTTTTATGTTAACACAATTATAAAATGCCTGTAATACTTGGCATATTTAGGGAACAACCAAAAATATCATATGTGGGGTGGTTTCTCAAAGGTTTGATCCAAAAGTGTTAAGAAACTGCAGATAGACTATACAGTAGGTTCACGACTGGAAGAAACTTTTGAAAATTAACCTTTGAAAAAACACCCTAGCCGTTAGCGACATGCCTATAACATTACAAACAGCAGTGAGCGCGGATAAAGTTATGCCGTTAGGTTGCCAGAACAAAGAGAAGAAATAGTTCCAAAGTTTTAACGTAATTGTTNACTGGAAGAAACTTTTGAAAATCAACCTTTGAAAAAACACCCTAGCCGTTAGCGACATGCCTATAACATTACAAATAGCGGTGAGCGCGGATACAGTTATAACCGTTAGGTTGCCAGAACAAAGAGAAGAAATAGTTCCAAAGTTTTAACGTAATTGTTAATTTATCACTTACAAATGGGTGTCGAAAAGAATTGTATCTTATTATGACAATTATTAATGACGTGATGCTAACGTGTTTAGATTTCAACGTTTCTCGCATACTCACATGATCACGCTCCATTTGAAAGTAACACGGCCATTTGTTTACTAACCTTCGTAGTCCTTGTGTTGTTGACACACGTGCCAGAGAATTTGTGCGATTATATTGTTTAACCTATAATAGTTCATTTATTTGTCTTGTTTTACTAATACCCGCTCTTTATTATTTGGTTTTTAATAACGTNTTAACCTATAATAATTAATTTATTTGTCTTGTTTTACTAATTTCCGCTCTTTACTATTTGGTTTTTAATAACGTATGATTTTAATTTGTGCTCACTTTCTGTTCTAATTTCTTTTGTTTTTATGTGTTTCGTGCACGTGTCTTTCCTTTGCCACTCTATTCTAACGTTGCAGTATTTGCACATAAGAATTGTTTTCACATTGTCGAAGACGTAGAATCCTTCACTCGCAAACTCTGCCGTCCTGTCGAAAACCGTCACAACCATTTTTAAATAAAGTTTTACAATTGCGCGAAACATCCGACTCAACCACCACGCCATTTTAATGTCTGTAGAAATTTTGATCAATACTGATGATCTTGCCTTTGATGTACGGGAATTTATCGAAAGTCACTAACAATCGATTGTAAATNAAACGTCACAACCATTTTTAAATAAAGTTTTACAATTGCGCGAAACATCCGACTCAACCACCACGCCATTTTAATGTCTGTAGAAATTTTGATCAATACTGATGATCTTGCCTTCGATGTACGGGAATTTATCGAAAGTCACTAACAATCGATTGTAAATAGACAACAACTATCGATTCATCAAAATACTCGCATTTTGGGTTTATAGAATGAAATGTTTTTCGCTGGCATCGCATATTCTTTTGTGTGAAATTCTCAAGATTAAAAACTTTACGCTTGTGGAATATCCATTAATAATATATACATGACTTTTATAATGGGTACGTGCATGTACGAACACATGTACACACACACAGTGGTATGTAAACATTGCCATGTGACTGCCACATGGCAGTCACATGGCAATGTTTGTTTACCTTTGGCGGAAGGATACAAAATGGGCTTGAAAGTAGATATTTAGCAGGGCTTCAAGAAAGTCTCTTCCAGTCGTGAACCGACTATACACAGTATTCTGTACAAACAAATTGTTTCTGTGCTACCTTTGTTGAAAGAATTAAAAAGTATTACTAGCAGCGGTGACTGACTCATGTTACTACACCTAACAAAAGATATTGTCTTAATATAAATGGTAAATTTTGCTTGTATGTATTATGTGTTTCCTAAGATAAAATTACAATATATTGATTTTGTATACTGAAAATCATTGACAAAAACAGTAATCCATTATCTTAAGTACAATAAATTTTATTTTTTGTTTCAATATGTTTAGTAATTAAAGATTTCGAGACTAGAAGGCAATGTGTTGTATCATATGGTAAAGTAGAAAGTACCTTTTGAGAAATTTGGTGTATTATGAAACCTAAATTGGAATTTACCATTGCTCCGCGTTAAATACATACGAATATCAGGATTTTAGTATTTGTCCTCTAAAATCTGCATAAACAAAGAATACAATTACATAAATATATACAAACTTATTAGGTGAATCACGGGTCCAAGTGTGCTGTCGTGACCACTTGTACCTCCGCAGTTACTTACACCACCTAGCGGATACCAGGCCGAAATGAACACTCGGCCGCGAGTACGTCAGTATGGGTCGGCGAGAACGAAACGCACCTGCCTCGTCATCATGTACTACGCGACTGTCTTGCTTTATTTACCTCAAGAGGTAACTCTTGAGGTAAATTAACAAGCAGTCCAACATGGTGTCCCACCGAAAGCCACAACAGTCGGGCACCATGGCAATTGGAGGGAACGTCGGTGCAACTCGCTCCGCGACGACCAGCATCCTTCCCATCTGCGTGACGTCAAACTGCCTATTGCCTGGATTATCAGTGCTACGTGATCCAAAGTGCAGTTAAACAGTGGGGAATAAAATCCCGAAGCAATACAATGTATCAAAAATGCCTTAGCCAAATAAATTAAATTCATTTATTTATTAAAACCATAATCGAGTGTGGCTACCCACACCCCTTTTCAGGGATGGACTTGTCCAGCCCACCCAAGCTGGAACACTTGGACTCGCCCATCGGCGAAACAAACCAAAAAATTAAATACACTTGCGAAATGCATTTTCAGGTTACTGTTATTCCAGTCAATTTCAATATGTCAATTATTTCAATGTTTAAAAGGGTAAGTATGTCTTTTCTTCTTAGCAGACTGCCTATCAAGGCTTTACAGTTTTTACCTCATGTTTATAGTGCAGTGACATCCCCCATGACGTTACAGTCAAAAACATAATTAACACTTAATTAACCATGGAGATGTTACCAACATGTTGTTCACTATGAAATTGTATTTTGTAGCATATTAATTAGCATTAAGAGGGTTTGTGTTATTTTTTACGTAATTTTTGGAGCCGACTTCAGTCACCATTAGTGGAAGCCTATTCAATGTTTTTTGTCTGACTTCAGCACTCTGCCCAGCCGGCAGCATGGGAATTACCCTCTAAACTGACCCCCTCGGCACATTCATTTTAGGCTGCAATCCCTTTCAATTCAATAGTATTTTCATGCAACCAGAACCTTTTGCTTAATTCGTGCCAAGGGGACGACCGTCTGGATTCCTGTAATCTTTAACAGGTCTTAATGCGTACCACGTAACTGCACCTAATTTTCATGTCTTAGGCCCTTATTGAACAGCAATGGTCACCGGCAGACAACAAAGCCAGGTCTGCATAAACTTATCACATCAGTGCATAAATAAGTAAGTATACGTCTTGAATAACCACGAGTGTTTTATTTACTTTTCCCTTTGGGTACTTCAGGTGCTGCACCCAATTGCAGCAGTAACAAGTGTCAGTAATGTGTGTGAGGTGGTCTACAATCTCGCCAACATAAAGAGTGAAACCACTACGTATGTGCAATTATTGGTAACTTCATCATTCATAAGGAACACAGATCAACAGAGGACTCCAGGGACCCATGGGCCATTGATCGCATGACCCTCATTAACTCATGCTCACTGAGTTATGGTGCCGGGCAATTCCACCAGTTTTATCAGTTTTTTGCACGATAATGATACATTGCTGGGTTCGGGCATCCGGGCAATTTGGGATAATTTTCCCTGGGGCGCCATCTTGGAAAGCACAATAATAGAGTGTCTGTGGTTGACAGTCCTTAGATGTAGCCTCCCCTGATGGTCCACCATCGGAAGATCAGCTGTAATCCAAGGTGCCTCGGCTAGTGAGAGGTGTCTTAACCCCTCTCAACGCTTATTCACTCCAGTACTGGGATTGATACTGGCCATTCTAATGCCCCTAATGACAAAATGGTTGTCCATTCATGGTTACTTCATACCTTTCTGATGCCCTGCTAAATTTATACTTTTGGTTACCAGTTACGTATCCTGCCGCTACACGTAAATTTAAACACTACCATGTGACTAATACATTTTAACTGTCAAATACATTGTTTATTGTTTACAGCTGTTAAAGAATGCTGTCATATTTCATAAATAATTTCCTACGAATATTCACAATTTAGGCCTATAATCATATTCAGGTCAGCTTTATGACTTTTTAACAATATCTCTATTGACGATATTTCTTATGGTTACTATTTTACTTTGTTAACATATTTGTTATACAACTGTGGGGAAAGAACTGCAGTATTTTACCTCTTGTTATTTATGGGTTTTTGGGTTATTTCGTTAAAAGGATGGCTTTAGTTGGAATAAATATTAAAATTAAGGAGCAACCAGTCCAATGAAAAATAGAGTAGATTCAAACTTACAACTCGTTGCTAATATTTTGTACGTAGCAGTAACAAACTTAAAAAATAGTGGTGAATATGAACACAAATAGACCTACCATAAATTTTATTCTGCTCATATTTCTTTGAATAGGTACTTTGTNATTTAAACACTACCATGTGACTAATACATTTTAACTGTCAAATACATTGTTTATTGTTTACAGCTGTTAAAGAATGCTGTCATATTTCATAAATAATTTCCTACGAATATTCACAATTTAGGCCTATAACCATATTCAGGTCAGCTTTATGACTTTTTAACAATATCTCTATTGACGATATTTCTTATGGTTACTATTTTACTTTGTTAACATATTTGTTATACAACTGTGGGGAAAGAACTGCAGTATTTTACCTCTTGTTATTTATGGGTTTTTGGGTTATTTCGTTAAAAGGATGGCTTTAGTTGGAATAAATATTAAAATTAAGGAGCAACCAGTCCAATGAAAAATAGAGTAGATTCAAACTTACAACTCATTGCTAATATTTTGTACGTAGCAGTAACAAACTTAAAAGATAGTGGTGAATATGAACACAAATAGACCTACCATAAATTTTATTCTGCTCATATTTCTTTGAATAGGTACTTCGTNATAGTGGTGAATATGAACACAAATAGACCTACCATAAATTTTATTCTGCTCATATTTCTTTGAATAGGTACTTCGTATTTACTAGGTTTATTAAATTATTTATTTAAAATTTCTTGCTGGACTTAGTAATTTGTTGGGATTGTGCAAACATTCAGATCACAAAAACGTAAGCAATTTAAACAATTGTGGTTCCAACACAAAGGCGAAGTTACGTTGCAATAAACAAACAGACGTGTAATTAACTTCATCATAAAAACAGGTCTCGGTTAAAACGTATAAATTTTGCATGTCCAATATTTGCAATCGCACACAATCCGGGCCAGCGTAACAACCACTAAGTAGCCACACCCTTTCACACACAGCTGTTAATGACCCACGTAACAGTATATTTATTACTGCCATGGAAACAGATTTATAACAACATAGTAACTTGCATAGGTAGGCTTAAAAATAACGTGTACAAACTTGACGTGGTAATTTGAAGTATTTTTCGCAGAATGAAAAATAAATGTTTCGTTTAGCAACAGAAATACACCATGTCATGTCGCCACTCGCCACTTTTGCCAACTTCGGATTTGTAACCCTGTAACCATCACATCTAAAAATATTGTGATAAGTACTGAAACATTCAAATTTATTTTTAATTGTAAATTACAAATTCAAGAATAATTATTTTTGCTGTAATAAGTATGAAATATGCTAAAATTGAAAACTTGTTTAATTTTCCTGCTTCTACCAGCAGTGCAAAACTTCCTGTGAGAGAGAGAGAGAGAGAGAGAGAGAGAAAGGGAGAGAGGAGAGAGAGAAAGGAGGGGGAGAGAGAGAATGGAGGGAGAGAGAGAGAATGGAGGGAGAGAGAGAGAAAGAAGGGAGAGAGAAAAAGGGGGGAGAGAAAGGAGGGAGAGAGAAAGAGAGAAAGGAGGGAGAGAGAGAGAGAGAAAGGCGGGAGAGAGGAGAGAGAGGCACAGGGAGGGTGACAAGCTCCAATCCGCTGACAGTTTCTTGCTAGGTCGAAAGAAAAAACACCATGTCACTAGGGCCTAAGCAAAGTATTTTACGCTGATGATTTTATCTGTAACAATAAAATGCGTTTCCATCAGAGCTACCTAAAAATGTAAATATTGCAATATGCAACGTTTAATTTACAAATAGCATACCAAAAAATTTGGTTAAAACAATATTTTAATTGTGAAATATTTCTTGCTAGCTGCTGCCAAAATATCGCTGCTCTCACTTTTTAATTAGCATTTAATAATAAATAAAAATTAAAAGTTATAGAATAAACTAAGGTAAAGTTTCATTTNAATATCGCTGCTCTCACTTTTTAATTAGCATTTAATAATAAATAAAAATTAAAAGTTATAGAATAAACTAAGGTAAAGTTTCATTTATTCAAAAATATAATACTGATGCAGGACAGCGTCCTGCCTTCCAGACCGTTTGCCATGCCGCACGTCCACTGCACCAACCAGCACCAGTGTGCCTTCAGTGCTGCATGCAGTCTAGTGCGAGCGCAGGAGTGTGCAGATTAGTGCCATTCTATTGCATACCACCCCCCTTGAGGACGAGAGTGCATTATAATGGACTCTACACACACTAACTATAGGGCAATTTAAGATAAAATAATTAAAAGCAAAAGAAAGACACACTCGTTGTGTGGACTCTCAAAGATGCCCTTATAAGCATTTCAGTGTTTAATTATATTTATTTGAAAATTCACGTATTTTTCACCTCGGTTGTTTCCCCCTTATTTCACATTGCCATCCACATTTAAAATGTATTTGTTCATGGGCAATGTAATATTATGTATTTATTTATTCATGTTTTATACAAGGATACATGTNCATTTAAAATGTATTTGTTCATGGGCAATGTAATATTATGTATTTATTTATTCATGTTTTATACAAGGATACATGTGCATTTATTTGTGCAAGTGTTTTAGTTCAACAGAAAGTAGTTAAGGGCAAGCCACATGCCGCAATAGAGCTCACTAAAGTCAGTCGCCATCGAGTGTCTCAAGGAGTCGGCACATGCTACATTGCACTCTGGATGCTTTCACGTTTTTCGTACCAATCATTTTTTATCTGCAATAGTCTGATGTAACTTCCTGGAACCTGTTCTTTTCTGCACCTGGAGATGCCACCCCTTTTTCCCCNATTTAAAATGTATTTGTTCATGGGCAATGTAATATTATGTATTTATTTATTCATGTTTTATACAAGGATACATGTCCATTTATTTGTGCAAGTGTTTTAGTTCAACAGAAAGTAGTTAAGGGCAAGCCACATGCCGCAATAGAGCTCACTAAAGTCAGTCGCCATCGAGTGTCTCAAGGAGTCGGCACATGCTACATTGCACTCTGGATGCTTTCACGTTTTTTTGTACCAATCATTGTTTATCTGCAATAGTCTGATGTAACTTCCTGGAACCTGTTCTTTTCTGCACCTGGAGATGCCACCCCTTTTTCCCCNTTTATCTGCAATAGTCTGATGTAACTTCCTGGAACCTGTTCTTTTCTGCACCTGGAGATGCCACCCCTTTTTCCCCGGGAATAGCATCGCCCGGGAAAGCTTGACAAACCAGTACTTCATTTTTGTGCACACTTGTGTACTTTCGCAGTTTTACCTATCTGGCGGGCCACTCTCCAGAATCCATGTAAAGTTTTCACCTAGAGTGATGTAAGTGTTTTTATGCAAGAGTAATTAAATGCAAGTTTTTAGACTTTGTGTATTTTATTTCGAGCACTGTCTCCAGGCATTTAGGGATACGAGTCCCATATAACCCGCCTTCCCCCAGTCTCATGTAAATTACTCAACGGCCAGTATGCTCAACTCAGAGCTTTTAAAGTTTAAGGCATGTGGGTCAGCCTGAAGTGGCCAACAGTTTTTTTCATGTAAGTATCAGGAGCAAGGGGCTCTGCCCACAATTCACTGAGGGATTGCGTACGTCTGCATGAACGGCTCACCATACCCTGAGATCATCACCAGCATCATCAGCAGCAACAATTGGCACCAACTGCCGATGGTGTATGGCGCCTAGTCAGGTATCCAACTCCAAAACCTACCTAACAATGTTTTTCACCGCCCCTCAAAACTTCCATTAACCCAACACCACCAAGCCAACAGGTGTTAAATTGCCACCCTTCCATGTGGCGTACCTTTCCCTTACCATTCCTCATATTTTTCGACCCAGAAACCTCCAAAATTTCCAGGCACCTCAACCTCTCTTTGAGCATTTTCCCCACCTGTTTTTCCCCCTGACGACATCAAGAGCGTTTCAGGAGCAGTGTGATCAACCTGGGACAATGCTCTGATGCCAACCAGACACCAGTACTACGCCCAGAGATGCTACACCATGTGGCATATAAGCGCACGAAAACCAGCTTCGCAGCAGCCATTACATCAACAGTGCAGTGAGTCTGCCATAACAGGACAGGGAGGCATCACCATACCTCCCTCTTCAGCGCACTGAACTGTGCACAGAGCAGGTGGGTTCACCTGCACCCACCCCCTTCCCTGCTAAAGCATCCGAACATCAGCTGGGATTATCGATCAGTGCAGCAGGTTGTGCGCGCAGGCATGCACACCCCCTCCTCCACTGGGTGACACCCCTCCAAGCAGGCGCAGGGAGGTCAGCAGCTAGGGGTGAGCCGTAGCCTTGACCTCCACCGCCAGGTTCGGCTGCCACGCCACGGNAGGCGCAGGGAGGTCAGCAGCTAGGGGTGAGCCGTAGCCTTGACCTCCACCGCCAGGTTCGGCTGCCACGCCACGGCCATCAACAATGGCTGGAGCAAGAATGCACTGTTGACTGCGGACAATACTGCTTTTACCTAGGCCAACCTACATGAATGGCAGGGAATTGGGAGAATGCCACACATGATCTACCCCAATAACAGAAGTTGGAATCCAACACCAGTTAACAGGGAACAACTCAATTCCTAAATGAAACTTCTGAATGTGCATATTGCCATTTTCAACATATATGGACAGATAACCAAGCCCTGACCTGGCTGATCATGACCAAAAACGAGACAGTCAAGCTGGCCCAATGGGTTTTGTTCTGCAATTCATGCACAAACTTTGCCGGATAACCAACAATTGTGAGATTGTCACTAGGCAAATTACCCCGATGCCATCTTGAGTTCCACTGATCTTCAGGGGGTGGCGCTCGTTACTTCCAGGACCAANTGCCATCTTGAGTTCCACTGATCTTCAGGGGGTGGCGCTCGTTACTTCCAGGACCAAGTACCGTATTTTATCGCACATAAGTTGCCTGCGCATATAGGTCGCACCATTATTTTCAAAGGGTGTTAAAAAAAAAAAATATTTACCGTTTATAGGTTGCGCTCATCGTAAATCCTGTACAACACGGCCTGCGCCACGGGTGGCTGATGCCTTGGCGAAGGTCGTGGCCTTGCAAGCAAGCGGTGTTGCCAAGCGTACAGCGCAGACACAGTGCGCCGCAAGTTTGTTGGACGTAGTTAGTCTGGAATGTTCTGATATAGCGCTCGAGATGCAACCTTGACTGCCGAAGTTTATATATTTATTGGAAAAAAGAAATAACTTATAAACATGTAATTTAATTTGAAGTAATATTTTTACTACAAAAATTTTATCGAGCTTTCTTTTTATATATTTCAAGTATTTCTAACGTTTTATGTTAAAAGCAAAAACCTAACCATTATTTCTGCAGTTTATTTTTGTAAGTTTTAAATAAACGTGCAAAATATGGAACGGCATTTGAATATTTCCGTTACGTAATTCCCTTCGCAATCAACAGAAAAAAATATTTTAAAAGAATCAAAAGGATTCGATTCTTGCTCAATGACTGATAATCAATTATTTTCGAAAGCTTTCTGTGAAGTAAAGAGATAGCAGCACATTAGTGTTGGTTCTTGAATACCAAACGTTAGCCGTGTCTTACACGTCTTTCTCTTATATCGTCTTTGCGCCGCACGTAGTGTTGTTTTGATGTTGTGGCAGTGAAGAAGTGGGACAGTTTCTTAATGGAAAAGCGATGTACCTACACCGCAGGTTTCAAAATGAAAGTGATTTTGTTCACTGAAGAGTTTGGAAATCTAGCCGCGGGCCGTGAATTCAGAGTAAATGAAAAGTTAGTGCGGGGCTGGAGGAATTATTCTCACTTATAAGTCGCACCCCGAATTTTCAATAAATTTTTAAAAATAAAATGTGCGACTTATATGCGATAAAATACGGTATTCATGCACCTCATCACTTAGTCTGTTGACACATATGCATACAAATGTTTATTTACAAAGTATACTGAACAGGTCTTATTCCTAATGGAATTTGACTTTACTATCAAGCATTGCCCTGGGAGGACCAATTATTTTCCTGATGCCCTTTCCTGGAAACCCTAGGGAACCGAGGACACCAGAAGAATGTGAGAGAATGATTCCCCCCACGTTCACATGGGTGAAACCTCGCAACACAAAAAACCACCAGCAGCTAAGGTTCAGGAAGAGTAAGGAAATGCTGCTGCTGCAGCAGCAGCAGCAGGATTCTGAACTGCAGGGACTAATGACAGAGAGTCCAGGAAGGTACAAAACCAAATGAGGGGTTGTCTGGGCCAGACCTCATACACGCTTAGATGGGNCAAAAACCTAACCATTATTTCTGCAGTTTATCTTTGTAAGTTTTAAATAAACGTGCAAAATATGGAAAGGCATTTAAATATTTCCGTTACGTAATTCCCTTCGCAATCAACAGAAAAAAATATTTTAAAAGAATCAAAAGGATTCGATTCTTGCTCAATGACTGATAATCAATTATTTTCGAAAGCTTTCTGTGAAGTAAAGAGATAGCAGCACATTAGCGTTGGTTCTTGAATACCAAACATTAGCAGTGTCTTACACGTTTTTCTCTTATATCGTCTTTGCGCCTCACGTAGTGTTGTTTTGATGTTGTGGCAGTGAAGAAGTGGGACAGTTTCTTAATGGAAAAGCGATGTACCTACACCGCAGGTTTCAAAATGAAAGTGATTTTGTTCACTGAAGAGTTTGGAAATCTAGCCGCGGGCCTTGAATTCAGAGTAAATGAAAAGTTAGTGCGGGGCTGGAGGAATTATTCTCACTTATAAGTCGCACCCCGAATTTTCAATAAATTCTTAAAAATAAAATGTGCGACTTATATGCGATAAAATACGGTATTCATGCACCTCATCACTTAGTCTGTTGACACATATGCATACAAATGTTTATTTACAAAGTATACTGAACAGGTCTTATTCCTAATGGAATTTGACTTTACTATCAAGCATTGCCCTGGGAGGACCAATTATTTTCCTGATGCCCTTTCCTGGAAACCCTAGGGAACCGAGGACACCAAAAGAATGTGAGAGAATGATTCCCCCCACGTTCACATGGGTGAAACCTCGCAACACAAAAAACCACCAGCAGCTAAGGTTCAGGAAGAGTAAGGAAATGCTGCAGCAGCAGCAGCAGGATTCTGAACTGCAGGGACGAATGACAGAGAGTCCAGGAAGGTACAAAACCAAATGAGGGGTTGTCTGGGCCAGACCTCATACACGCTTAGATGGGTGAAAGATGTGGGTATCTCACTTGTTACGACAAGGCACTTGCGAGTTTCACCATGATCACCGCCACACCGTATGCCTCGAAATCCAGGAAACGCTCTGAGCAATCTCCTAGTTGTACATATGGGAGGTAAATACCCGAGACATACTAACCTACGTTAAACAATGCCATTTATGTGCATGAAACAAGGCATACCCTGTCCCTAGAGAAATACCAGCTTCGGAGGTCTACCTTCCCTTGCACACACACAGCCATGGATGTCATGGGACCTTATCCACACAGCTCCAGAGGAAAGAGGTTCCTTCTGGTGGTGGCGGATCTATTTTCCCAATGGGTAAAGAAATTTCCCATGCCCAATCAAGAAACCGAGACAATCGCAAAGATCCTAGAAATGGGGCAACCCCAAGTTCGTCCTAATGAATGGACACTGGAACCGAATTTACTGTATGGCATTGGGTACAAGTATGTTGTCGATGGGGGCAGAAAATTGGACAACCTATGCTTATCACCCACAAGAAGATGACCCAACTGAGCGCCGGTATCAAGAAGTGTCTCCCGCTACGCACCCTTGAAAACCACGCACAATGAAACACCCACATTATGAAAAATATTATTTACTCTGAGGCAGAGGTTCAAAAAAGCCATTGGGACCTGCCGCAGCCAGCTCTTGCTAGGACAAGAAATCCACACGGCCAGGAGAATAGGAGTGAGAAACGAAGGCAGAAGGAGATGACAGATCAACAAAGGTACCTACGGAGGAGTTTCCCAGATACACCCCCTAACCAAGCAAATAATTTACCACAGGGGAATGAGGTACTGATCCAGAACCATCCTTTAAGAAGAGTTGGAGACAAGTTTAATGCTGGGTTCGCCCCCAAATGGGAAGGCTCGTATCATAATCCCAAGACAGGGTAAAGTCTACTGGGTTGAAAACTGCCAGGGACAGGTCTGCAAAGTCCCACCTGAATGAGTGAAGAGATGTGGGTAGCTCTTAACAGTGAGGTCTTGAGAGCCGATGAAGGTGATTAAGGTGAGTATGGAGCTGTGCCAGGGCAGGGTAAATGGAAGATCCCCAATAAAACCCGCTGACCAGCGGCGTACGAAAATCCGGGAGTGGCCCGGCCGGGGAGTGAACCTGGTTTGGTGGGAGGCGAGCAGGCTAACCGCTCAGCCACCACAGCCTCACCTACCCAAGTCATTCATCCATCGGCGGGAGAGAAAAGCAGCACTGTGAAAGACTTAACCCGACAAAGGATTGCATATTCTTATTGGTAGAAGTTAGTCCCAAACTTGTTTTCTTGGTAAACCGAGACTATAAGAGGGCGAGGAAGTTATAAGGGGCAAGCGTTACCCCGTGTAAATAGGTACACATTTATATTTATAGTGCAAACTATAATGTAACTCAAATTTTTTTTTTACTCAACTAAACTTGACTCCACTTGAAGCTATAAAAATCAAACTCGCCCATCGCTAATAAAACTTCTAAAACGTTGCAAGTTTTTAAGTAATGGAATATAATTAATCACCTTAAAAGGCTGATTTCTATCAAACTAGACATTCATTGTAATCGTGAAAACGTACGTCTGTCTTGGAGGGATGAGCTTTGACTGTTTACTGGTAATACATCGGCATTACAGGCATAACTTTTTCGACCCCTTGCATATGAACATATTTTTAATTGATTTTCTTTGTGACTATGACACTGGTGAGTGGGAAAAATTCTTTAACCGTAGTGGAGGGGCACACAGTCAAGTGCATGCTTTGATGACGTTTGTTTTTATATCCAAACCACCTGCAAGTAGTATGGTGCTCATGAAGGGAATCACGATGCATTACAACAAAACTAAATGCAATACATTTATTTCCTACCTATTTCCTTCAAATTTTCAACCTATTTAAACAAATTTTTTTATGGTTCCAGTAAAAAGGGTTTATTTCAAAATGATCGCTGTTCCTGAGGTCGTAGTATGTTGTGTCCGAGTGGCACAACCAATCTGTTTACATTACCAGTAATTAGGAAATTAGAGGGTGTCATGATATTAGTCGCTAAAGTATATTACCTGTGGATATTTATCAGTTATCACCCTGAAATGTTCACAGATGAGTGATATTGAATCTTAATTCCAATTTTTTAAGGGCATATCTTAATCACATTAGGTTGTATTATGTTTGACACCTCATTTTCCATAACGAATCACCTCACAAAGTTTGTACTTGCAGTTCAGGGTAATCCTTCTTATGAGCTACGATAACTTGTTACATTTTCCAAATACAAGATGTATTTTTGATTGTTAGCCAATTACTTTAAATGGCAAAATAAGAAATTGCTTATAAGTTAGAAACACATTTGCAATAGTACTAAATAAAAACTAAACATGTTAATAATTTGTGTTTCAGAAATTCAATAAGCTATTCTTCACATATATAGGTAATCAATTTGTCATGACATTATCCATATATAGTTATTTCTCGTTAAAGATGAAGGGAAAATGAAAAATGTTATTTGAACTATGTTTTTAAACTTATACTACTTTCTGTTGTTTTCATGTGAGACTTGACTTCAATCACTAGACATATCCACCACTTTACAGAAAGCATTAGGAACAGAAGAACAGTTGAAAACAAGGCAAGGTGATCAAACTGCTTTGTGAATCACTTCTAAAAATCTTGAACAGCAGCTTGCGCTACTGTATTTATCTCATTTGTTAAGGTCACCTTAAAGAGTTAGTTATTACAACCCATCTTTAAAAATTGTGCCATTACAAATTAGTACTGCCTTAACACCGATCAATCTCAGACCTTCCTCGTTTAACTTTCTCGTTGCTCCGATTTATGCACTTGAATGGCCTTAGTTAAATTGGGTAATACATTTTTTTTTGAAGTTTAGACAAATAAAGTGAGTACTTTTTGTTGCAAATGTATTTACAAATGAACTATGTATTTAACTCACTATCCATTTACTTTCTACAACTGAACAGGGCTGAACATAAAAAGGAATTTCCCAAATCTTAATACTATATCTCAGATTTTGCCTTAGCAAAACATTAAATATAAAGCTGTTACATCTCTGTTAATTGCAATTTCAGTTTTATTACACACAATACAAGGAAGCTGAATTATTTTACAAGTTAATACTAGCATGACAGCCACTGTCTCCCTTGTGATCCTGAAAGTGCATCAAGACAAGCAGTTTCGAAAACATTACAAAAGTAAATGCCATTAAAATTATAACAAATAGTAAAAATAATTTGCTGTTGGAACTCTCAACATTTCTTCTTCTTCTTCAGTGGTGGTGTTAATGCTATATACAAACCAAAGTATGTTTTTTTGAGATGCTAATATCTTTGGTGTATCAAGCACAGAACATTACATGTAATAAAAATATCATGCTTGTATGTTTAAAATAGATTTACAATAAAAAACACTGCACTGTAACTTTGTTTCAACTGCAGATTAGTTCCCATTAATGTACTTGTTCCATTGAAAGTGTTTACATAGTTTATAGATGCTAAGATGAACTAAAAATTGGTTAACAAGGCACACTTCCTCATAAATTATTACCTTTAAATTGTTGTTAATCTTACAAAATAGACATCACAACCAGAAGCTTTAACAGTCATGTAGTAAGGTACCAATCTCTACACCTGTGACCTGGCATTAATCCCAGGCCAATCGGAGACTCGTGAGAGACATGTGCCAGACATTACAGAAGGTGGTTGGCACATTTCCTCCTCTGAGCTCCAGTATTAATAAAAATATTAACTAACAATACATCCAAGAGACAATTCAGCAAGCAAAATATTACCTAGTGAGTATTTCTACAGTCTCACCATCATGTCGAAACCACAGCTAAGTACAGTAATTAATTTTTTGTCATCCAGGAATTTACATCTTGAGAACCTGCCTATTTGTTGCAAGAAAAGTTAATTACCTACAAGATGTGGCCTTTATAATTAAGAGTGCTGATTTTAGTTTTCAGACCTGTATGCAATACATTTTTAACAAAGGTAAACTAAGCCCCCACAGTTTGTGGTAATCTTTCTCTCTTCCTTTTGCTTTTGTAATTACACTGGGATGAAATGCTGACAGCAAGGTGATTATATGCAAAGTGGGACCACTGCACCAAGAAATCCTGAGAGGTACTGTATCAATTTTTGATAGAAATGAGATGATGGAGTACAATTTTGGGGGGAACAAAAAAGTCACATAAAAATCTAATAACCTTTAGTAATAGCATCTGTTGTTATTTACTCATGTCTCACTACATTAAAATGGTAAAATCATTGAAGTTTTGGCTGCTCTGCAAGTACATAAAGGATTCTCTTCCAGCAAGAAACACACACACTCAGAAAGTTGTCACATGTGTGTTACAGAGCGCATTACTTTGTGTTCCACACAGTGGAAAAGCAATGCACATCCATGTGTAACCCAAAAAAGTGTTCTTGTGGCACATGAAAAGCATTTCCGTACTTTGCATTCAGGAACTCACTCTCATCCATGTTTTGCATGCTGACACTGGCATTTTTTGCATTTTTGTTCACTTCAATCTAGCAACTCTATTGTCCACAACCCCGTCATGAATAAACCTGTATTGTATACCCTCTACCCACACATCTTGCTTTCTGGTCTGTTCTTTAAATTTCACCTAGCTTCTAGATGGAAAAGATCAAATAAAAATATTTTGAAGTTTGGGGCAACTAACACAAATGCTTCTACAGAACTGTATTAGCCCATGAACAAACTTCAATATAAAAAAAAGTACAATGACGGGAATTCCATTGGAGCTGGGCATTATTCCTTTGGTCATTGATCATATGTTCTTACGTCATAAACTGCGATATGACAGGTCAGGTCTTTACTTTTTTCCAAGAACTTCTTACATTGAGAATTGAGAAGATTAGTGATCATCTGAGCAAGAAGTCTAATCTGAAAAAGGTAGCGACTGACCTAAATAAAGAGGTTGTAGCCATGCATGAAACATGTCTTGCTCTTGAAAGCAAGATTTAGTGCATAAAAAACAGTAATATGTAAGTGCAGCAGTGGCAGGTAATTTTTAAAATGCAAATATATGTAGCATTTGTTAAAATTTAAATTGTTTCCTCACAAGTCATGAAACAAATTACATGTATGAAACTCATGATAAAAATGCAGGTTTATGTATTCAGAACTAAATTTTCAACAAATATATAGTGCTTACTGGAATCAAGAAGCAAGTCAATGAGGTAATAGCACATCTCACTAAAACTTGAGAGGTTATTGAATTGGGTCTGGTATGCATTTGATTTGTAGACAAAAAATAGTACTTGATTTGAAAGAAAAATCGATGAAAAGCATTAAAATATTGAACAGATATATAAATTGAGAGGATATGGTATAATGATGTTTTATCTATATTTATCAAGAAATCCACAATGTTACTTCTGCTGATGAACTGAAGGGTTGCTGTACAAAATCACCAGGATGAAATGACAGAATGCACATGGCAAGGAAACCTACAGCAACATCCACCTTCTTTTCCAATTCATCCTGGGCTCAAACAGTGATCACAAACACATGACACTGCTAAGGAATGCAACACACTTTCAGCACTTTGATTTCACTGGATCAACCCAAAACGTATTAAAGCCATTAAAAATTACAGCACATAACTATGTGGGTAATTTTAATTCAAATGTCATTATTGCAACAAAGTGTGCTGTAGACAATATTCACAGTTAAAAATTAAATCTGAATTGTTAATGTACTGTCTTTACATGGATATAACAACTGCCCTTTGCCCTAACTTTATGCCCCCTCCCCCCTTTTTTTTTGCATGTCAGTGTCTTACTTCACTGGGAGGTAAAACAACCTAAGAAGCAAAGAAAATGCCTACACAATTTCCAAAGTGTCAATTTTATTAAAATTCTATTTTAAAAAATGAGGGTGTTTCTGTTGAGTAAATACAGCATCTGCATGAAAGACATGGCATAGGTGCAGTATCTCTGATAGGAAACAGGTGTATCTTAACATACATAATTGGTATGCCAAGGACTGAGAATTAACAGTTTTTGCTGAAGGAAAAGTCTCCCCCTGCCCTGCAAGTACATCATATCAGCTTTTATAAGAATGTAAACAACTTTCTATAAGTGCAGAACAGTTCTGGACATCACCTACATAACCTAAATTAGAGTATTCTCTGCTGGATGTACAAAATATCACAGTACTCACACCATGGGAAACCATAAACTAAGGCACTCCAAATTCTCTAACCTTTGGAACTTCCACAACATTTACCATTCAGGAAACAACATTTTTAATGCTTTTGTAGCGTTTGCTGAATTTTTTAAATAAATTAATAGTAGAGTGATGCTTAGCAACACACCTGTGGAATTGCAATTTTTTATACTATCACCACTTTGCTTATCACAGGTAATGCCATAATTAGAACATATTTTTTGCACATTTTTGAAGGCACAATATAAGTAACTGCGTATCTGATTATAAGTTATATTATATTTAATATGGTAACCAACTTAATAACATACCTGTGTGGTATTTAACAAGGACATACAATTGCATATCTAGTTAGCCAGTTAACATAAAACTCCACCAAGCATATTTTAGGCAGTACTGAGGCACATGTACTCATAAGTAATATTAAGGAATTATTATATTGTCACAAAAGTTGACTAGCATATAAGTTGACTTATTAATTTATTTAAATTTAAAATTTGAAAAAAAGTTTGGACTAGTAAAACATTATCAAATAAACTTTTAGTATTGTATATTCAATAAATCTTACTCAGTGTTACAGTACTCAAAAACTTCCAAGGCATACAAATAATCTCTTAGTTCATATATGCACAAGTTATTTCACAATAACTCAAAATTAAATACTGAATATTAAGTATGTGGTAGTGTGGTGATCTTAGTAGTTTGTCAACTCTGTTGTTCATTTACTCTCTTCACTGCCAATTTCACTTCATGCATTCATGGTTTTTGATGTCCCTTAAAATGGTATCTTCTGTACAATCAAGTTTATTGGTCATAGGACATCCACCAATAAGTTGAGTTTCAATTTTGGGCACAAAATTTCTTGGGAAAAAAAATTACTATTACATATTCAGGACAATACCTACGATACATTGGGCATGGGGTTGCAACATTTTGCCTATAAAATTAGCTTTCCGGGGGGTTGATTAAATATACATTTCTAGTGGGTGCAACGCAAAATTTGCACTTGTGTTGCACTTTAGTGGAATTAAATATGAATAAACAGAGAAGCAAGTGGTCACATGACAGATGCAAAATGCAGAAAAATCTGTGCCGGGCAGATATCTCAGCACAAGTGCGATTGCTCTCGCTGTGCATGTGCAGTCAACACATGTAGCCTTCAGACAACATGGTTACCGTTAGGGTAGTGGCTGTGCTTCAGCAGAATAAACACCATGTAAAAATGTGTGTACAAGATTTAAATCATTTTCAGTAACAAAGCTTCGTTAAAAAATTTTTCTGCATTTGTTTGAGGGGAATTTGTTATGGAACACATAAGAGTTGTTTCACTATCTGTCGAAGAGTTGAGGTGATGAATGGTGAATACAACAAAAATACCCACAGAATGCAACTTGAATATTGTTATCAGTCTGCAAACGTAAGATAAACTAAAAACACCTCATGTAAACCTAAATATTCAACTTGAACACTGCACCAACTCAATGAAATATCACTGCTGAAAAACATAGTCTACATAGAAATTTGTAATAAACGCGAAAAAAACATTTAGTGAAATATACATTACGTTTTATAAACCAAATAAAAAATAAGTTAACACAATATTAGTTTGGTTACACTTCAAACACAGCCATTAACAGTATTAACGCTTATAGTATACAATGCCACGTCTCTTCTTTGCTAGCAGTTAATATACAACTGTTTTCCAAATAGTACACATACATACCTAATATCAAATACACTAGATCTCTAGTGTATTTGGTATTATGTTGCATTATCAAAATCTCCATTTCTTGTCTACTGAAAATATGTAGTTGTCAATGTATTAATCACCAATCATCACATTTCAGTGAAACAGACGGCTGTCCATGTCCAAACAGCACAGTATAATCAAAACCTGCACCACAGAGGAAGCTATGCAGCTATGTGACGGCCGGGCAAGAAAGCAATAGCTATTAGTAGAAGCAGACCTGAATACTTCCAAGAGTTGCCAATGATGCCCGAACAACCAGGTTACAAAATACCTTATTGGCTCCTGAAAACAGTGTAGGGGAAATGGAGTTACTAGGCAGGGGAGACTTGCGTGTGGTATAGTTATTTCCAGCTGTGATTACTGGTGAAAGCCAGAGCAATTTCCATTGCTTTGCACCGCTTCGGTGAAACTGTTAGGTTTTCATATTTAATCAGCTCTCTGGACAAACAAACATCATAGCTTACAGATTTTACTTAGAGAGAAAATCTCTCCCAACTTCAATTATCCACAATGGATTCAGTATCCATTACCATTAGCCTACAAATTCTGACAAACTAATTTGATGACCACCCCATCTCAGTAATGACGAGACCAACTTACTGATTTCTCTGTAATCATTAAAATGTGTGGAATGGCGGCAAACCCAATGCTGATACGCCTAATGCTACCATTTTAATTTATTCTGGCTGAAACACTACTGCCAATAAGCTCTCACAGAATTTTAAATGTGGAATCCAGTCTCTCATATGAATTTCAGGAGGAGAAATATGAAAGTTTCCAGACTGTACTTGTGACTGCCAGGTCAAAGTAGAATGATGGAGGAACCAAGGTCAGCTCCTGAATCACTTTTGTAATAGTCTGCTTGGTGAGAATGTGAATGAGGGTTCAAGTTTCCTCTGCATGTTCATAATGGATGAAACCTAGCAACAACCATTATAATGGAAGAGATCAATCTCACCAAGAAGGCACAGCCAATTCTGTGTTCAACAAAGAGCATGCTTATCATCTTAAATGTCCAGGAAACTGTGCATCATGAATTTGTTTTTCTTAACACAACCGTAAAACCTAGACTATTGTGAGATGTTTTTAAGTGAGTGAAAGAAAANTGAAACTTGGATTTATGAAACCTAGCAACAACCATTATAATGGAAGAGATCAATCTCACCAAGAAGGCACAGCCAATTCTGTGTTCAACAAAGAGCATGCTTATCATCTTAAATGTTCAGGAAACTGTTCATCATGAATTTGTTTTTCTTAACACAACCGTAAAACCTAGACTATTGTGAGATGTTTTTAAGTGAGTGAAAGAAAATATGCAGCAAAAAGACAAGAACTTCAGGGTAGCCATAACTGACTCCTCCATAATGATGCTGCACCACTCCCCATGTATCTCAGAACCATGTAGTTGTTGACAAGCATCAGGATGGCCATTGCTCCCCATCCTCCGTACTAGCTGTACCTGGCTTCTTCTGATTTAACTACTTTCTTCAATGGAAATGGCATTTAATGAACAGAAAGTTTCAAAAACAGAAACAAATACACATCCAAAGGTATAGCAGGTAATGCTGAACAACATACATGAAGACTTTCACAGCACACGTGAGATGTGAGTAAAGCATTGGAAACACTGGGTATATTTCAACGGTAACTTCTTTTAACTCTTAACAAGATGGCAACATAAGTTAAACTGACATTTATTTTTAGCCACTGACCCTAGCGACTTCCCAGTCACATCTCTGAATATGTTCGTCTTTCTCACGTGCATGCACACAACTATTCACTCACCAATATGTACCCACATATGAACATGTATATGCAGCCAAGGAATGCATGCTCTTTGTGAACAAGGTAATAATGGCTTTGATTACTCTAAGAACTACCTTTAAAATAATGAACTTCATTTTGCTATCCTTTTTCCTTACTGAAACTTAACATTTTTAAAATCAGATTTCAATCACACAGTGTTTCTTGTACTGTACTTTACATACAAGAACTGATGTGTGCACACTCAGGTAAATAAGTACTGTTAACTACAAAAACTCGCAAACATTGTATTATTGGCCATTACCATTTTACCATGATTCTGTGAATGGTACAGGCGGAATAACATTAGATAGTTGAGTATTTAATTACAGAAGTATGGAAAATCACAGGAGTGTTGTACATACATTTACTGTATTGACACTGGCAAAAAGTCAAAACCAAAATTATCAAACATTTGGCCTAAACATGCCAGTAAATAAACATTAATGTTATCCACTACACAAACAATAAAATTAAAAGTAACATACACAACACATTAAAATCAGGTTTGCAATAAATAAATGCAGAGATGTTATATAACAATGCAATCTGGAATAAAAAATGATGTGCATATATGTAATTATTTTTTCAATTATGAAAACCACAGTTTAATGTGTGATCAGTTTTCCTCGACTTCATATTAGTTATTTATCTTGAATTGCAGGCAGCTCCAATAATCTTTATAGAACGTTTTTGCAAAAGATGGGTTTCCAGTGATACAACAATTATTAAAGGCTGAATAACTAATGGGAAAATTTTTAACTTGAACATAAAGAAAAAGACTGTATACAGACTGTGGCTTTCCGCTAACATCTACTACACATTTACATTTCATTCACACACCCATTCAAAGTTTCCAGGTAATATTTTACAAAAGAAATCCTTCTGATTAAAAATTATATTTAATAAATGTTCTAATCACATAAAAGCATGAATGCTGAAGATCATGGAATGTATATACATTAGAAACAATTGCATTTGCATTGCAATAAGATGCAAATTATCTAAAACTATACAATTTTGTTTTTACATATGCTGGTAATGCATTCAGATCATGAAGCTTCGCTGTCTATGCCATTCAAAAGAATGTCATCATCGCTGCGAGACGATGTTTTCCACTTGCGTTTGTGCTGGTCCAAGCCAAACCCCTCGTCATAGTTTCCTTTGGCAATGAACAGCTGCTTGAAGTGGGGCAGACAGTATGGCTTGCCACCATTCAGAGTGTACGTCTCCATCCTACGGAACATTTCAGTAATCTCTTAGTTTTCCAAAGAGCAATAATGTAATGTACATGTGCTAACTCATAGAGCTATCTCTGCATGCACACAAACCTTGGGTTGAATAATGGTACAACTTGTGTGTGATGTCTTAATGTTGTACAGAAACTGTAATAATTAAATGAGTGAATAATTACTTTTTTTTATGCACATAACAGAAAGGATTGGTATGTTAATTACATGTTTACATTCCTGACCATTTTCCAATTTAACGTGATAATACATGAATACTCGTAACCATCGAGAGCAAGATCGGGACTGGTTGTCATGGCAACCTTGGTCCCCATAATTTTCACCTTTAAAACTGTTGGAATATGGAGGCTTTCAAAATTTTCAAAGACAAGAATTATTCAAAATATCAGAATTACTTGCACTTAACACAAATTGCAATACAGAATTAATTTCCTGGCTATTAAACATTTTTTACTGTATTTGGTTTACATCAAGAATTTCAAGTGGGTGGTCACTGCGACCAAGTGCGTGAACAAATTATTGTAAACACAATAAAAAAAATATTAGGAGCCACCACATAAAGTTGCTTTTATAAACTGGCAGAAACATCCCAACTTGTTAATGCCCAAATATAACAACAATCGAGAAATAACATAAGTTCCAAGGCTCTCAGGAGCCCGGGTCCCATTGCTGTAGTAACACTAGCAGCACCCTCTCATCAGGCTTGTTAATACTATTCCTTAGAGTGTTTGGCAGTATTCATTTCACCTGTGGTGAAAGAAAATGGACAAAATCATATATCCTACGCAAGACTTTCAAAAATGTTCAATTAATCACATAGGAGAACTACTGAAAAGAGGAAAATGATACAAAATATGGAGGGCAAAAAGAAACAATAGTAATGACAATATGCACTGAAAATAATGTGTTAATACTGATCATAAGATAATGGTGAGGACATTTGCATCAATGATACACTGTATCCTTAACAAGAGGTCTGTTTAAAATATTTAGTTATGTCACACCAGGTTTATCTGCCAACATGCAGCAGGGAAGTCTCCAGAAAAATTATAGTAAAATTGCACATGAACTGGATTTTATTTCCTTACTGGTCTGCTGATATAAGTCAATTAAAATGTAATCTGAAGGTCAAAGACACTGTACATTTACTATTTTATCAGAAGATTAGAAACCTCATCAACTGCTACAATAACGTAGTAGCCTGCTCCACTGGTGTTTAAAATCAGGTGCAGTCATCAACATAACATTCATCAAAAGTATGAATTGTTTTAAACTAACTGAACTACTTGAAACACCAAGTGACAGTTGTGCAGCAATCTGAGTAACGCCACTCCACTCTTACTACCCACCTATGTACATGATCTTTCAACATGGCTAGTACAGTGACTGCCATCCAGAAACGCATCGGAATCCAAAAACTTCCTCCATTCTCTCTCTTTTCTTTATAAACCCAACACCACGACTTGGGGTGGCCCGTGAAGACCCATGCGTTATTTCTAATGCACAATGATTTACTTCTATAGTGTATAAAAAAAATTTGCAGTTTTCTTGCATGGGAAATGTAAGCAAAAAATCAAAGTAAATAAGGCCAGTGACGACATCCTGCAATTTTACCCTGTGTTCTGCAACTCCTCTGCTACAGGAACAGTGATTAAGTATTGTGACATGGCAAGTTACTAAGGGCACTGATTCAATTTAATTTTTTGCATCTCCCAAAAATAAGAATAAATATATTTAAATAAATTTTTCTAAAGATTTTAATAATATTGCTGGTAACAAATGGTTATGCCTATAAGTTTAAATAGGATACAAGACGTAATGGTCAGTTAAATTTTTGCAAAGTGTAATTTAGAGAATTTTTGTACTTGTAAAATAACTTAAGCTGTTTAGTATCACGAGGCAATACTTTCATATTGATTCGGGAATGTATGTTTATTGGGATTTTTCAGCTGTGATGTTTAGTTTGTTTTGCGGATGGGAATATTGTAAGGGGTGGCACCACAGAGGCAATAGATAATTAGGTGGTTGGTGGGATGATACATCAGGGGAGCAGGCTGGGCCAATCAGGAGTTAACTTGTTCGTCGATGTGGGTGCCCGGCACCATGTTGTTAGCTATAGTAATCATCAGTAAGCAGTGAGAGAAGGTTGTGTTAGCGGAGGCCCGGGGTAAATCTCAAAATAATGTGAACGGGTGGAACAACTTACCTCGTGCAGATCGAAAGCAGCACCAAGAAAGTTTTTTCTTAATAGTTTTGACTAACCTCAAGAAATTTAAACAACATTTAAATTAGAGATTTGTACCAGACGGCACCAAGGCCTTAGCTAGACACTCAGTCTCTAGCTCATACGGTATGCGTGTGCATGAATGGACATAACTTTCATCAGTTCAATTAAAAACAATGCCGTAACTTGCAATTTTTGTGACTTAGCAAGTGCCTTGCGGCAAAAGTCAGCCGTGAATCAATGTGAAGTGTTTTCTGTAACAAGTGCGACATGAACAAAAAAAAATTAATTAACATACACATAATTAAACAACTTGTCTTGGACTTTCTTAACTTTATCAAAATCTGCAATATATTTACAAAAAAATAATTTACCTTACAGTGAACAGGTAAGGATTGCAGGAGTGTTTAGAGAGAGTATTTCGTCGGAGTTGGCAAGCAGAAAACTGCAGTAGTTGGAAACAAAGGTGTTAACCTTGCTATCCTGTCTATTTTGCACACATTGGCCACAAGGCATGGAGTATAGCAAAATATTAATGGATTTAAGATAACATAAAAATAAATTATACCACTTTCACTTATTACATTGCATGACAAAAAACAACACAGCATATCTCATTCCACAAATAGCAATTTTGTCAATCAAGGACAATTGTTAAAATTTAGAAAAATATTAATGTAAATAAAAGTTTGTTACAATCTTTGAGTCAAGTTTCATCTGCCCAATAATCCAATCTATTTCATTTTTCTTATGATTGTTTGCCAGCATCAACAAGATCAATTCTAACTACAATCCCGCAAATGCTTGCCTGGAAACTTTACAAAGCAGCTCCATGTTGGATCACGGATCCTAGCAACTATGCCTGTTGGGATTACGCCTCATCCAGTTCTTGAGATTTCTCCAATCTGTAGGGGAGGCAGGGAAGGATGTGGGAATGGAAGGCTCAACCCAAATATGATTCCATTGGTAGCTAGTCTCTCGTGCATATATATATATATACACACACACACACACACACACACACACACACACAGGGTGGTTAGCCTAACGTGGACACTCCCAAAATTTCCGGAATGGTTGTAGATCACGAGAAATGCTGTTTTCGCTAAATGAAATTATGTACGGAGGCAAGTAATTTGCCGTAAAGTGAGTATTCGTAACACATGTATGAACAGAAATAATTAAACCACATATGATTTTTCCCCTGGAAATATACATTTATTTCCACGGCATCTGAAAGTACGTGCAAAGAGGAATTCAGTCATATGGCGCATGCACTGGAAAGTAACATAGAAATGCCAAGAAATAATGTGCAAATAGGATTAAGTTAAGTGGGCCGGTAGCATGGGGCAGTGGACCTGTACTCAGCTGTAAGCAAGCATGATGCACTGTGACTCATCCTGGGGGACCGTTTCCTAATAGCAGCGCAGCACCAGTCCCCCTAATCTGTAATGTTAAGTGGTATTGCAGTGTGTGGCTGTGCGTACACAATGAAGTTCACAGATGAGGAATAACTGGACACACTACTAATTTACGGTGAGTGTGGCAGAAATGCCAACCAAGCCGTCCAATATCCTAATTCGACGCCCATCTTACGGCAAACGATACTAAGAATTTGCACACGTCTCTTGTCACGAGGTGATTAGAATTACACAACATGAGTGCAATGATAGATTGCTACGGGCCAGACGCATCAACACAATGTGTTGGCACTTGTCGATGCAAACCCTCACATGGATACGCGAGAACTTACCAGATTCGTAGGAATAAGTAAAACAAGTGTGTTACGGATACTGTGCCAACGGAAATTCCATCCATATCACGTGGCTCTTCTTCAGGCATTACATAAAGGTGATTTCCAGGAGTGTGATCGCTGGAGACTGCATCATAAGGCCATACTTCACTCAAGGGACAATGACTGGCTGGACGTACGCCCATTTCCTCAGAGAAACCTTACTGGTACTTCTGGAAGACATACCGCTTGACATACATCGTGATATGTGGTTTCAGCACGATGGTTGTTCTGCACATTTTGCTTTGGTGGCGAGGCAAGTGTTAAATGAAACGTTTTCAAACTGGTGGTTAGGGCGTGGTGGTGTTGTAAGATGGCCAGCTTGCTCCCCCAACCTCACACCTCTCAATTTTTTTCCTGTGGGGAACACTGAAAGATAGGGTGTACAACACAGTTCCTGCGATGCCAAAAGACATGCAGGAACACATTGTGGCAGTTTGCAGACGTATTATGTCAGAAACACTTCAGGCCGCTCGTTGCTCGCTACATGTGCGTTTACAGATGTGTATTACTGTCGATGGTAAACACATCGAGCACGTGCTGTGAAAAGACCTAATGTCAAGCGTTTCAACCATAACTGTGCTCTTTTGTACTATGCATGCAGATGCGATTGAATTTACCCTTAGGTTGGTTTGTTATATTTTTGTTGTGCATCTGTACGCACTCATTACTCAGTACAGTTATTGACTATGAAACAAATCTCCTGAATTACGTTGGAATCTGAATAAAATGTAATGTATTGGTATCAGACTTGCACTCACATTGCCCGTCTTCCCTCCGCTGTGGTGCTCTCCTTTGTCCAATATCGCATTCCGTACCCCTTGCCCAATTAAGGTAAGTGCTATGCTGCTATAAGGAAGCGGTCCCACCAGGATGAGTCTCGGCATGTGTTGCTTGCGTACAGCTGTGAGTGCAGGTCCACAGCCCCATGCTACCGGCCCACCTAACTTATTCATATTTGCACATTATTTCTTGGTGTTTCTATGTTACTTTCCATTGCATACGCTATAACGCTGATGTCCTCTTTGCACGTACTTTCAGATGCCAGTGAAATAAATGTATGTTTCCAGGGGAAAAATCATAAGTGGTTAAATTATTTCTGTCCATTCACGTGTTACGAACAGTCACTTTGCCGCAAATTACTTGCCCCTGTACGTAATTTCACTTAGTGAAAACCGCATTTCGTAATCTGCAACAATTCCGGAAATTTTGGGGGTGTCCACGTTAGGCGGACCACCCTGTATATACACACATTCGAATCATTATTATGACCACCTGCTAGTATCCAAAGCAACTTCTCTTCACAGCTAGACGAACTGGCAGTGACTCAAGTCAGGTGCTGATAGGTCTCCATGGGTATCTGGAGCCATGCTATCTGCAGTGCATCCCACAACTGTTGAAGGGTGCGTGGTGGAGAAGACAGATGGCGAACACGACGATCGAGGTGGTCCCAGAAATGTTCAAGTGGATTGAGATCGGGGCTGTTTGGGGGAGGGAAGAACTTTGAAGTTTTGATCGTGCTGGAAGGTCCCATCCTCCCGAGGAAATATAATCATCATGCAAGGATGATGGGACCTAGAGAATACTACAAGAACATTCCCCAGACCATAACACTGCCCCCACCGCCTTGTGTTCATCCAGCATAGATGCAGGGTGTCGGTTTTCCGACGTTTCTCGCCGAACATGCTGAAGTCCATCCATTCTATGCAGCTAAAAATATGACTCACCGGAGAAGGCTACCCGTTGTCAAACAGCAGCGGTCCAGTCGCCATACTGTCAAGCAAATTCCAGTCGTTTTTGTTGATGCACTTGTGTCAGTATGGGTGCAGTCATCCTCTGTCTACTCCGGAGCCCCATTCGCAGAAAGGTTCGCTGAACTGTTGCAGTAGATACATGTCTGGATGTCCCCTGGTTCATTTGGACGGTGAGCTGTTCCACTGTAGCCTGTCGGTTGGTCTTCACATACAGTCATAGTCAACGTTCACCTCAGATACAATGGCATTTGGAGCTCCGCAGTTTCCACGACGATTATTCCCAATGGTGCAGTTCGTCCACTCACGATACACCTTTACCACAAAGGCACGTGAACAGATCACAAACATCGCTGTTTCCAAAATACTGTTGCCCTTGGCCCAAAAGCCGATGATCATCCCTGTTTGCAACTCTGTTAAATCGCTTCCCTTACCCATGACAGCAGGAAGCATACTGTATACAGCCAAGCTGTTGGTCGCATTATATACCTACTTTACCAGCCCACGTCACGGGCCATATGTCATGGGCTATGTTCTGCAGAAGGCACTTCTAGCAGGTGGTCATAATAATGTGATTCAACTGTATATATATCTGTACTGGATGAACAAAAATGGCATGTCCTTGAATATTATAGGCAGCACATAATGGCAAGCACCCCAACAGTGAGTACTGTGAGAAGCGAACAATGAACTCACTCCCCTGTCTCCTAAAGGTTTTGACACCTGACATGTCCTGAAATGACATCCTGGGTCTATAGACAGTTAAGCAGAGTATTCCAAACCCACAAATTGCAGATTCTTCCCACCTCAATCCGTGTCTTGCAAAATAGGGTGCAATATGCAACATTCCTGCTAATCATAAAGCCTTACTAGACTTGACAGGAGAACATGTTAAGCCAACTTTGCCAACAATTGCGAAGCTACTGCAAAAACCAGGGGCTGCTGCTGCCGCTCTTGGGCAATAAATAATAATAATTTTGGTAATTAAGCTTTAGTTTACAAGCCTTCCATAATACAACCAATTATACCAAAATGTGGTATTTTTAAAATAACACCACAAAATTATGTTCCTACCCATGAGCAACCAATCTCATCCAAACAGCAGTATTAAACATTCCACTGAATACCCCTCCCTGCAATATCACTATGCAGTGAGGAACACCTGTTCCCAGTGGCCAAAATAATCTGTGAAGAACATAAATTAGTTGTTGCAATATATCCAATAATGCAAAAAAAAAAAAAGTCGAGGGACATTGAAACAATATGGAGCTTTATTGAAAATGGTTAATCCTCGTAATACTACCAAATGTTTTACTTGCACAGCCAGCTGCATGTCACCTTGATGAGAAAAAAAAAAGTAATTCATAGCAGAAAAGATGAGGCATTGAAAATTATTTAATACAAAACTTAATATCATATTATTTATTCTTCCAACATTGAACTACACATTTTCTTTAAACAACAAACTTACTTAACAGGCAAACACTTCCACCAAGGAGAATTTACGCAATATAGAGATTGCATTTTATCAACACTTTACCTCAATCTAACTTCTTGCGTGAACTAACCTTGTTCATTCTCTGGTAACATTAAGTGTCAATTTATTTACAGGCTTCGTGAAGAATCAGCATTTTGCCACTTGGTATTAATGTGCATACCTATTTCAGAATATAACTTCCAAGATATTTTATTTTGAAATTGATACTTAAGAAAATTTTTAGTATGGTATTTTCATCCAAATCAGATTCCAGAATTAAAAGATCATCTACATACACTAGTATGTACACATTTCCCTTGATATACAAACAGTAATCATTCTCCAACCTAGTGAACCCAAATTTCAATATGAGTTCATGAAAATGCTCATTCAGATTGTAACGTTGGACGCTACAGTTATACACCGGCTGTAAATTGCTCAGAAGTAGAACACGAGACTCAGTAAAATGGACGCTGATTAATTAAGAAATAAGTTCAAGTTGTAGAGTAGTTGTTATATACTTTATTTATCATTTAGTGACACAGTTCACAGCCGAAGTTCAGAATATGCAGAGTACGAATGTTCACAGATAACCATACAAGTGCAGAACAGCGCCGCCGTCGTTTACAGATTATTCAAGTCTCAAAACTTGCATTGCAGGAAATATGAAATGCGTCAACCTCCCACACCAGCGGAGAAATAAAATAGCAAAGTCTAGTTGCAGATGTAAGAGTTCTCGTCACGCCCGACGCGGCCTAGGCGAGCATTGTAAGACGACTGAACTCAAGGGCGACTGCCCTCCAACTGACCTCGCACTCCTTCTGACCTGCAGCGACTTCAAGGGCGACAGGCACACGCGTCTTTGTGCTACCTCTCACCCCCTTCTCCACAGATAAGGGCCTGGCCATGCACGCTCTCCATACGTTATCGACACCGACACGTTAACAAAACTTCGTTGAAGGAACTAAGACTGAGCCGTCAACATGCAGATAAACTAACTTCTCGTACAACAAAACTTGTTGACGCATTCTGAAAAAAGCTAAATAATGCTGACGCTTAACAAAAACTGAAAACTACGACGTTCAAAACAAAACGGTAAACAGACTCCTGATAAACGTAAAACAGCAAATGTCTGCACGATAAACAAACTATCACGGAAAAATAAACCACCACTGCTTTTAACTTCAAACCCGTTGAAAATATTACTAAGCTTAGCAAAGCTTAAGAAAAACGAACAAAATTGAAACACGTGTCCCGAAAATTAAGAATACTGCGTCATGACAAGATATTTAGATGACTTTGTTGATGCGCACACAGATTCTTCAGTTTCATAACAAATCCTTCTTTTACATATATTCCTTGTGGAGGTTTGCAAACTTAGTCTATTCTTCCATATAAAAATGCTTCTTTGACATCCTTTTGGTTTATGTGATGATTCCTTTGTGTTGACAGCAAAATTCTCAAATGTCTGCAGTCTTAAAACTGGAGAATATACATCAATATACATGCTCTTTCTGCTGGAAACCTACCAATCTGGCTTTACATATGCGTTTCTTATTTCCAAGGTATTTCTTTATAAAAAAAAACCCATTTGCAGTCTATTGGCTTTATATTGTGCGGATTAGGAACAATGTTTCACTTTCCTTTAAAACATCTATTTCATCCTGTATCGCTTTTTTCCAGAGACCTTTGTCTTCTCTCGGCTCAATTTCTTCATAATTTGTAGGGAATTCACCATTACAGTTTCCTGTATAAAGACTAAATTGCATCATCATCAGGAAAACCTATAATGTAACCTTCATGCCATCTCAATTTAATGTGTATCCTTTTGTTTTCTGTAATACTTATCACTTGTTGTGTTTCTTTAACTGTATTACTTTGTCTTATTTCTCCAGACACTAGTGTTTCATTGTCTCCCTTTTGGTCTGAGTTACTTGCTTGAACATTACTATTTACTTGATTTTTGTCACTTTCTTTCAAAGATTTTTTTACCATTTCTTCAGTTGATGTTGAGGTTTCCTTCTTTATCCTTATTTCTTTCATCAAAAACTACACAACATCCTAGGATGATTTTTCTCCTTTTGGAGTCCCACAATCTATATGCTCCATTTAGTGCATATCCAAATATTATTAATTTTTTACCATTAGCATAACATTTTCTTCTTAACTCTGATGCTATATGCTTGTACGCAACACTGTGAAATACTCAAATTACCGAGATTTGGTTTTCTCCCTTCCCATTACTCAATAGGAGTTTGATCAAGTGCAGTTGTAGTGCTCCTGTTAGTACTGTATGCTTAAAAATAGAAAACTTCTCACATTTCTTTTGGTAATTTAGAGTCCGTATCATGCTTTGTCGATTAACGTTTGGTTCATCCTTCCAGCTACTCCATTCATCTCTGGATTATATAGCACTGTATACTGTATTTTAACACCTTTTTTGGAACAAAATTCTTGTAGTTCACTTTATATATACACTGAAGAGCCAAAAAAACTGGTACACCTGCCTAATATCGCGTACGCAGAAGTGCCGTAAGGCGACGTGGCATGGACTCGACTAATGTCTGAAGGTATGCAGGAGGCAATTCACACCATGAATCCTGCAGGGCAGTCCACAAATCCAATCTGCGCCAATTTGAGAAAGGGTTGCAAGTCTGTCACGTTTAATGATTCTCGTCAGTCGTCGTTTGTCCCGTTCTTTCACAATCTTTTTCCGGCCGCAGTGATGTCGAAGATGTGATGTTTTACAGATTACCGATATTTACGGTACGCTCGTGAAATGGTCGTATGCGAACATCCAAATGTTATCGCTACCTCGGAGATGCTATGTCCCATCTCTCGTGCGCTGACTATAACACCACGTTCAAACTCACTTAAATCTTGATAGCCTGCCATTGTAGCAGCAGTAACTGATCTAGCTGCCGACCACATTGCATTACTCTGATTGGTTCCATACCTATGTTATTTGCATACGCACACCTATACCAGTTTTTTTTGGCTCTTCAGTGTGTATGTGTATGTGTATATATATATATATATATACACACATATACGCAACCACGCACATGCGCAAGTGCACGCATAGAAGTGCACACACACGCGCACACCCCATCATTATCTGCCCTCAGTTTTAACAAGTGTGTTTTTTAATGTTTGGTTGCATAAAAATAATAATCCTTATATTTATTGTACACTTCTGATTTCTTCTTTAGCAAGTAGACAGTAACCATGTGTTTATAGTCATCTATAAATGATAAAATATATTGAAATATATTGATAAGCATCCCAAGTTGTAGGTGTCCTTGGACCACATACTTCAATATGCACAAGTTCCAATGGTCTCTTTGCTCTGTGTCCTCTCTTATTAAATGGCTGTCTAGTGATTTTACCAAACAAACAAGGCTCACAAAAACTGTAATTAAAATCACAATCCTCTAAATCATCCATTCCACCAACCACATTGTTTTTAACTAGTAATTTTACACTGTTTATCTCTAATTGTCTTAAATGCCTATGCCATAGCTTCAGGATATTGCCATTATTCTGTGTATTTATTGAATTGTTTAGATTGCATTGTAAATGCTCTACAATAATTTCAGCTAGATATAAATTACGTTTCCTTTTACCAGTCATTACTAACTGATTATTTGAAAATGCTTTTACCATACCCTTTACAAAAATTACTTTTAACCTTTTGCTTTCCATTCTAGATACTGACAATAAATTCTTTCTTACCTCTGGCACATAATAAGCATTCTGAATTTAGTAAGGGATAGTTTCTTGGTAACCAAAACAATGCACTTCAATATTTCCAATCCATATTGTTTCCAACTCGGTTCCATTTTTAACTGCTGCTATTTTCTTCGGTTTATCTAATTGTGTGTATTCTGAAAATATATTTATGTCATTTGTCAAATGATCTGAGCATCCAGAATCAACACACCAGTTTATGGTTTTATGATGAGTATGAGTTTCACAGTACTGATTAGTTACGAAGGCTACCTTTTTATCATCATCTTTTTTCTTAGTGTAATACAAATGATTCTCTCCTCCTCTTGTTTTCTTCTTCCTTCTCTGTATAGTAATTATTCTCTGTTCCTCTTCCTCTATTCTGGAATCTCCCGCGATTCATACTTGCATACTGTTGATCTTAACATTGACTTCCAAATTGATGATTGGATTTATGACAGTGATTTTCTCTGCATTGAAATTTTTTTATGTCCTGGCTTACTACAATTGAAACATAAAAATGCATACTCAATATTCTTATTATTAAATGTTTTCAATTTCTTTTTATTCTCTTCCTTTCTTAAAAAATAAGTTTTTAACAAAATCCAATTTTAAATTTTATATTGTTTCAGTGCAGTTAGAACCGTTTCATAACTTTTAGGCATTGACAAAAGAATAAAATTAATTCTTTCTTCTTCTGTTAATTTACTATCTGCATTCTTTAAAAGGGAAAAACACTCCTCCATCTTTACAAAGTGCATTAGTAGTGCGTCTCGATCATTATATTTAATTTCATTTAACCTCCTTCTTAAATATAATCTACTTCTTACTCCTTTGTTCTAGAAATTACTTTCTAGGTTTTTATACATACTGTATGCAGATATCGGTTTTTTAAGTACTCCATCTGTTTATTTCCTTTTTAAGTACTAAAATAATCTTCAATTGCTTTACCTACCCCAGCCTCTCGTAATATGCTTTGTATTCTAAAGACTCATACACACTATAATTTTCGCCAGCAAACTGCACTAAACTATGTTTCCTTTCTGAACACACATCTAAAATCTCTTCCTTAACTTATTAATCATAACTTTCTAATAATTCAATTTACTGGGCCAATAACCCCTATGAGAAACAAAAATAATTAATAAGCAGAAAAGATGAGGTGTAGCAAATTATTTCATACAAAACTTAATATCATATTATTTATTCTTCCAACTTTGAACTACAGACATTTTCTTTAAACAACAAACTTATTTAACAGGCAAACACTTCCGCCAAGGGGAATTCACGCAATATGGAGAATGCATTTTATCAACACACCCAACCATGCTTGTACAAAAATATATCTGAATAAATCTTCCATTTCTTAAAGCCTTTGTGCTCCTTGCACGATATAGCTGGGATACATTTTTAGACACTTTTTTCTCATCACTTGTAGCTTGCCAGCCAGTGCACTAGAAACAGAATTCTGAATGAGCTCTAAACTCCACTAAGCCTGCCTTTAACCACACTGAGGAGGGTGGAAAGGGATGGTGGCGTAGGGTGTCTAACCATGTGGGGAAGCAACCTTTCCGTTTGGCACCATGCTTAAGGACCCTCCATGGAAACTTTTGACAAGGTGCTAGTGCTACTATCTGAGCTCTTAGCACTGGGAGCAGGCAACTACGTGCATTAACTAACAACACAGTGTTCACCTTACCTTCTGTGTTTGGATCCTTGTCAACAACAGATGCACAGACAGCCAGATGGGGGAGCACTATCCTTGGACAATCTACGTAAATACTAACTGGATCACACAACTACTACCGTTTACTATTACAAATATTCCAAAAAAATTAAGTTTTGTAAAATTTTACTAATATTTTGCAGTCTTTTGAAATGTGTTACCAAAGTGAAGTAATAGGTTATATAGCAAAATTTTAGTTCCGATATGGCCAAAGCATATTATAAACTGTGTTAAATCCGCTGTGTAAGCTTTAAATAAAGAAACTGCTCTCTGCATGCTGTTAACGAGACTGGCCAAGTAGTGATGAAACAGTATTTTGTTGTTGAGCAAAGATGCAAAGTGTATTTTTAAAATATTGAAAGCTATCATTTTGCAATTTTCTTGTGAAAATTAGTTGTATAGATGGTTCAATAAATAATTAATAAGTATTTTATATCTCAAAATCTATTTAAAGTATAATGTTTAGATTTGTGGCCAGCAATACCTCATTTCCTGCTGCTTTACAGGTAGTACAATAACTTTCACAATGGCACGTTACTTTTATCACAGTTATTTTAAGTGAACAATGTTATGGCAGACCTTTAACGTAAGCCCATGTGCTAGAAATTTCTAAGAGGCTTTTGAATATGCATATTCTGCTCTGATGACACCCAACTGTACCCAGTTCACACACAGAGGTACTGTTCATTTGTAATCAGTTCTTATCTTTCATTATACTTTATGTTCTAGAAACATTATTTTGGCAGTTTAACATTTCTTTGCCTAAGTTGACATTACATGCAACAGATTAAAAACACTGTGCAGTGTACCTGAGGATGCAGTTGCACTGCTGACACCTGAAGCACTGTTTGTGGAATATTTTGCCCCCAGTCTCCACCTTCTCAAGAGGATAAACCTTCTTCTCACAGGATGAGCAAAACTCAGCACAGTTTGTCTGGATCTCCTGCAAACAGCAGAATGTACTGATTACTTCACAGATTTACACAAGATTAAAAATTATGACAATTTCTAACAGAATAAAACTTTGTACCGTCTCTCATATGGACTTTGGTGTTGCCACACTAATTTTTTTCAATTTGTTATAAATAATTTTTTTATTTGTTGTAAATGACAAAATCATTGTGTGAGGGCTAGTCAGAAAATAAGTTTCCCTAGTCTGCCATGTGCAAGAAACTTTATTGACAAGAAACACAATTATGTGGGCAGATAAGGGCCCTAGCCATCTATTTCTGTACATATTCTCCATCGACACTGGTGCATTTGTCCCACCACTTTAAGAGCTTGAAGAACCCCTGTTGGTAAAAGTCAGCATCCTGGATCTGGACCAATGTCCGTACATCTGCTTTATCATCACTGGTGGTGAAATTGTACCCTCCTAGCATCCTCTTCAATGCAGGGAAGAAGTGGCAGTTGCTGGGTGCCAGGTCAGGACCGTAGGTGGCGTTCCAGGCACTTTCAATCAAAGGTGGTAGGTAACATGGTTGACTGTTACGGTGCCATGTGGGGTCTCATATTATTGTGAAAAAGGATGATTCCTACTGTGAGAAGGCCAGGTCTCTTCTGTCAAATTGAATTTTTTTTGCCTTGTCATTGTCTTGCAATAGTATTCAGTATTTATGGACCTGTTCTCCCCTCATCCCTTCTCTCTCAAAAAAATTTTTCAGCATACCAAAATACAGTCAAAGCACTGTACCTGCTGAGGGGGTTGTCTTCTTTCAGACAGGGGATATCATATGTTTCCATGCTGTGGGGGCAGCCTTGGACTCGGGGGTGAAATGGTGGACTCGGCGCTCATCTTCAGTCATGGGAACAGGAACACAGTTCCTTCCGTCTTGTAGCGCAAGAGACGCTGCAGAATTGTTCACATTCTTTGCGACTTGTGGTCTGGTGTGAGCTGGCCAGGTACCCACCGTGATGACACTTTGTGGTACTACAGGATGTCATGAATGATTTTGTGGGCTGCCGCATGACCAAAACCAACATCAGTGATGATGTGATCCACCATCACACACCTGTCTCATTGAATCAGCTCATCCACTTGTTCAGTAATGGTCTCCTCTCCTGTGGCTGTTGCTGGGCGTCCAGGTCTAGCTTCATCCAACACACTTGTACGCCCCTCTTGGAACTGCTGGCACCATTGCCACACCATTTGCATTGACATGACATCAGGACTACACACTTCCAGCAGATGGCAATGGATTTGTGTGTCAGGGGTCCCATGTGCCCATTCATAGCGAACAAGAGCCCACACTTTCTCCTTTGTCCACAATTGCAATACATGTCCATTTTCCATGCTTGACCGGCATGCACTGTTCCAGTGTCCTGTCTGCAAGACAGCAATGTGCCAGCACCAGGCACACACTCTTCAATCGGCCTGTCTTTTAACACAGTAATATGCCTGCACTGCCTGCACGATGAAGGTTGTACATCCCACAACAAATGAGGAATGATGCCTGTGTAAACACAACACACTGACAGCCCACCAGTTCTACGCATTCTCCAGAAAAAGATGGGAAAACTTTTTTCCGACTAGTCTTAGTATTTTTCTGACATTTACTTCTCTGTTGTTATAACTGGTTGAGTAAATGTATAAAAGTGTGGTTAGGGAGAAGGATATGATGAAAGCACTGAGAAAATTTAGAGAGTAAGAAACTTTAAAATAGGTAAAATCAAGCACACATACTAAATCAAAGGCGACGCAAACACTTGAAAATCAAGATTTTCAAATAACGATTTCAAAATAATAAAGTAACAACTCGTGATGGAACAACAAACTTCTGAACAGAATACTGAAATCTGACATATTATCACACCTTTTATTAAGAAAATTAAACACTTTTCAACAGGTTGCATACCTGGCAAATAAATAGCTGCATCATAACTTTGTAGCTGTTTTTTTACCCACATGGAAATTTCTTTTGCTAGTTTAAATGTGATAATGCAGGACAATTATAAAACTTAGCTATCAACCAAGAGTTCTGTACAATATCAACATAGCATCTCCTATTTTTATAATGAGGAGAAGTGATATTACCAACCATAGGTGCAACTATTGGGAGGCACTAGGGTCCTTACTCCCTCCCAAAAAATCCATAATAGTGTACGTTATATATGTGTATGTTACAAGGTATGAACGTCTCTGCATATTCATCTATGATAGGATGAGGGAGGACCGGAAGTTAATTGATGTTGAATAAAGATGGCTGGAACAAGCCCAATTTGCTGTATATTATTTATTGTCGGACATCAACCATAACATGGCGCTGCGGACAAATTTTTGTGTGTGTTGTGATGGTGACAACTGTGTTAGCTGCAGAGAATACATAAATCAGTAACAAATGTAATGTGGCATCGTCGGTTATGCATTGCTGCAACTTAATTGTTCTTGTACCAAGCCACGAGGAAGATGGAATATTTAAGATCACAGAAACTACTCAATTTGGAAGACGATCTTGGCGGTAATTGGAAAAGATGGAAACAACAGTTTGAAATATATTTGGAGGCATCAGGGACGGAGATAAAGATGACGTCAAGATAGAAATATTACTGCATGTGCTTGGAGAGGACGCACAAGGTTTCTACTCAACATTGGATGTATCTGCCATGGATGCTAAGAATTATAGTGCGGCGATACATCATCTAGGGAATTATCTGCTGCCAGAAAAAAACGAGTGTGTGGAGTGTTACAAATTTAATAACAGAATTCAAGAAGAGGGTGAAAGCATAGACTCTTTTGTCACAGTATTAAGACATCTCAGTACTAATTGTGGCTTTGATGCTTTGCACAATGATTTTATAAAAAGATCGCATCGTTTGCGGCATGAGGAATAAATGCATAAAGGACAGGTTGTTGCGTGAACCTAACCTGACTTAGGCAAAGGTGGTGCAGATTTGTAAGGCATCTGAAAAAAAACCAGCAATTTTTGGAACTACCGACAATGACGGTGCAGTGTATGCAGTGCAGGAATTACACCAGTAGGAGCAACGTAACCTATGGGAAAACAACACCAGGCGATTCTGTGGGATTATCAGCATGAGATGGTTACCGTCAGAGCAACACGCAAAAAAAGAAAAGTTGCAGTCAGTTTCAGTCTTCAAGGCAGGCTTTTCCACACCAAAACTTGAAATACCAGCCCAACTATGTGCAAGGATGCTATGAAGTCAGCAGTGCAACGCGTCAACACAGGGAGCATAAAAATCACTCTAATACCAGCCTTGAGAAACAAGGTAGGGATTTGAAATACAGACAAAGTGGTGGACTGTTGTGTAGCATGGCCTAACACATAAGTTCAAGTGTCCTACATTTAATGTTTTATGTAACAAGCACCACAAGTTGAATCACTATACCAGGGTTTGTAGGTCTAAGCAAATACAGAGAGTATAATAAATACACACAAAGTGAGCAGTGCATGTGGCGGTGATTTTGTTCTAGGCTGTATTAATACACCTTCTAAAAAATATATGTATGTATAAATGATTATGTGCATATGACAGGTATAACAACTAGCAATCTGTATTGGGTTTAGAATATACTGATACGGTTACTGAAACCACATTTGTAGATGTTTTGTTCTTACCTAGCTGTGATGATGTGTATGATACAGATCATAATAACAGAGTTGATGTATTTGTACCTAGCAGAGATCCAGTGAATAATAATGTTAAGCAAAACTTGCAATTACATAATGAGCCCAGTGTGGTAAACACAGTTGGAAACAGTATTGATGTCTTGTCTACTAAATGGGAAACAGAGTGGTACTATAAACTTAAAGTGAAAGAGCCTAAATATTTTGTGAATTTTAAAGTTGACACGGGTGCTCAGGTTAATGCTCTTCCAACAACAGTGATTCAAACCCTCCACCTTCCAGAGGGTGCTTTTCAACAGTCTGAGGCCCAACTGACAACATATTCTGGTTCCAACATTGAAGTTGTAAGCAAATGCTACTTACATTGCACAAAAAGAGATGGTGCAACAAGGATCCTAGAATGTCGGGTCATTAATGTAAAAAACTCACCATCCATCCTAGGACTTGCTGCAATACAGCAGTTGGGGATTTTACGAAGGGTAGATGAAGTTGAATCATCATTGACTCCTAAGATTGTGTGTAATATTATACTTTCATACCAGTCCATATTTGAAGGGCTAGGGGACATTAAGGTTGAAATCTGACCTTGTACCACAGGTAGTTGTTTGTAGAAAAGTGCTATTTTAATTGCAGAATAAACTCAATGAAGAGTTAGATAGAATGCTTAAAATGGGAATTCTGAAAAAAGTAGTTGAGCCAACAGAATGGCGCAATCCTCTGGTTATAGTAAGAAGACCAAATGGAGATTTAAGGATTTGTTTAGATCCTCAGACGTTAAATAAAGCTATACAAAGAGAATATTACACTCTCCCAACATTTGATACACCTACACAGGGTAGAATGAGATTCATGCGGCTACCTTATGGTTTCTCCTATGCCCTAGAAATCTATTATAGTATATTCAGCTCACTCTTTAGTGATATTGATGGTATCCAAATCTATATAGATGATATCATAGTGTATGGGAAAGATTTGCAAGAGCACAGTACCAGACTAGAGAAGGTTTTGCAAAGGGCCGCAAAGGGCCAAGGAACAAAATGTCACCTTGAATAAGATCAAATGCAAATTTTGTCTGCTGGAAGTAAAGTAAATAGGATGTAGTATGAGTCATGAGAGCATCAAGGTTGAGGAGGATAAGGTAAGGTCCATACAGGAGTTCCCTGAACCAACAAATGTTAAGGAACCGATTAGATTTTTGGGAATATTAAACTATGTGAACAAATTTGTATCTAATCTGGCAAAGCATATAGCAGAGTTAAGGGAACTGTGTAAATTGAAAGTTCATTGGCAATGGTCTGAGAGGCATAAAGTTGCATTTCACACATTGAAAATACTGTTAATAGGTGCTCCTGTCCTACAGTACTTCCACACATTTGAGCCTATTACACTCTTGGTTGATGCATAAAGCAAGGGGGGG
>NQII01002956.1:85231-96791 GCA_002778355.1 Clitarchus hookeri
TTCTGGGTAGGGGGTGCAAGGGCAGGGGTATGCACCACAAATTTTTGTCTAATACTTGAGTTGTGATCAGAATTATTCCAATTTTAATTCATAAAGCAAAGGATATAAGAAAATGTTTACTTATTGTAATAAATTCTTTGAAGTTATTTTGCTTGAGAGATAGCACAGACGAAAGGGTACTTCATACAAAAATATTGGTAAGCTTCATTCAAAAATTTTTAAGTGAAGTGTCAGCTGTTACGAAAGTAAAAGTGTTGAACGTAGTTTTCGATGGAGGACCTGCAGGTTGCAGTGCCACCACAATACACAGGTAGCTTTCCATGGCTTTGACAGAGAAATTAAATGGTGGCATCAGTTACCGTTGTCGATTTGTATAGCAGCACACTCATTCCCAGGTGGATTCAGTGCAGTCAAACTAGTCATAGTTTGTTTACCTTTGTGTTAATTCTTAGTTTTCAATTTCGTACAAGCATTCAGATATAGAGGTCTAAGTCGAATACTTTATATTAGAGCTCAAGAAACCGAAACATCAGTGGTCATCCAAAGTAGCACATGATGGCAAAATTGCACTGGCTTCAACTATATTGGGTACTAAATGTGAATACATTTTCACTTACCACACTATTTTTTATGCTACAACGTAGCAGGTTGAGCTGAGTTTCATTTTTTTAATCCTAAGCATCATTCTTTGTTCTGCATAGCTAAATACATTTGAAGTAGTCATGGCATTAAAGATCTTCAAATGTAATGTCAAAAAAAGTCATAATCAGTTCTATGCAAGAAAAAATTTGATAAATCACAGGAGGGTATTTAACAGGAGGCAAATTCTCTTAATTTTATGAAACAACCCTATTTATTAATAATAATGATGCTTAATGTGGCAAAATTTCCTCTTTGCACGTTTGCTTGGCAAATACATAGTGTAGATATCTATTTTCAACAGTGTTTTGCTTCTAATTACAACTAAAAAATTTTTATAGAATAATAATTGCAATATTTTACAACACAAGGAAATTATGTTATTAGATGGTGTTACCTTTGTGGGCTATAAACGCAGGGTGATCCAGGCTTTGTTCCCCCGCGCGTTAAGCGCTTATGTGAATGTGTCCTTATCTATAGATTTCAAAGGCCGGGCAAGCCTGTGCATGAATTTATCGATTCCATTTGTGCATTTCATGATGCCTTACGTTAACAAATTAGTGAAACTGACTGGTTAGGGTCATCATCGATAATGTACGTTCATTTGTTTCACGTAATTTTCATGAGCTACACCAGCTTGCTGTAGAGGTGCAAGGTCGCCTTGTGGCCTCTAGTGAGTATCGTGCTTGTTTTCCACCTGCCGTACAAGCCGACTGCGACTGCAACTCTGAGTCATCCGGCCAAATTTCCAATGTACAAATGTCTAGAAACGCGGTTCCTCCGTGCATTGCAGTAATTGTGCAGTTCAGGGACACTTGGCAAGGAATTGTCAATACAGCAGGTGTAAGATGTCTTAGAGAAAATTTTTTTCAATGCAGCAATCTCTGGCACCTGCGTAGATCCTGTCCTAGGGCAGGAAAGGAAAAGTGACTGGAAATCTACATGGGACTTCCAGTTGGATTAAAGATAAAGTCCCGTGCGCTATTAGTAAGTGTACGGTGTTGGATCACCTGTGGGGATAAGAATTTTTCCACCTTAGTTGACACTGGGACTACCCATTGTCTCTTAAGTAATTCTTTTCCTTCTGAAACAACTCTTGGATTACAAGATTATTTCCAAAGGGTGTGTCATGTGTGTCTGAGAAACGTTTGTGTATCTCTAACGGTGACGTCGTTAGGAGTAATGTTGTAGTAAACCTACATTATAAGATCGGTAGGTTTTCATGAAAGTTTCCTTTCACGTATGACACAGAATATAATTTTAAATACTCTGTCTCAATAATAGAGTTTTTCAAAGAAAGCTGTGTATAATGGATTTAGGTATATTACTTGATGCAAAATTATAACTTCATCACCACATTGATAATTTATTTACTATTGCAAATAGAACTGTAGGTCTTATAGTGCCATCTGCTTCTAATTATGATTCTTTACTATGTATTAGAATATTGTTCAGTTTGGAAAATTCAATAAAAATATTCTGTTTCAATTTTAACAAATACATCTTCAAATGTAATGAGAAATTAAACTATGGACAGTCATTAAAAAATTTAACACCTACACACTGTCATAGAAGGAAAGAGATTGACACTGAGATTGTATAAGCAAAGATGACAATGCATGAAAAAAAATGGTGAGGGTAGCAGTATGGTTTCTGGCAATGGAGGCCCACCAAAGACTTAATGTAGCATTGATAAGAGGAAAGATCCAAATTTGTGAAATAATATGGTTATATAAAAGGTGCAATAGCATAAAAAAGAAAGCATAACTAGCACCGAAACACAGCTATGTAAGTTATTACAATTGGGTTCTGTCTATTCATCTCTGGTGGCTCAATTTCATACCCTTTGCCCATTCTTGTATTTGACTTGTGTGTAGGAGGGGAAGATGGTTACCTTTTTTACTGCTTCAAGAATTGACTGAGATCCATGGAAGTTCCATCCAAGGTATTCCTTTATCCAAGGTATTCCTTTAGAGTCTAAAACACTGCCCAGGGTCTACCCTTTCAAAACGAATCTCCACAAATATTCTGCCTCGGTCTAATGTCCCGCTGGTGAATCGGTGCCACATACAGTTGTTGCCAGGTTAAGCTAACAGCAACCCTAGCAAGCTAGCTCCAAGCGTTCCCTCTCTGGAGGCTTAGGCCATCGCTGTATTGCCTTGCTATGAGCATGTACCTGCCAGTGTCACTCGTGGGTGGAAGGGTTAGAGAGGACAGGTCCAGGACTTTGCCAGTTAATTTGTCATTGACAACCCAGGTCTTCCTGAAGCACTACCCTTCCAGGGCTTTGTACCTCGTGTGTCCAGTACTCACCTAGAAGTCCCAGGACCCAGTATATTGCTTGATGGAACAGACCCACTTCTGTATCGTTCCTCTATTTCCCAAAGACTGTGGTGGTTAAGTCCATGGGGGTGCCAGCACTTTGGCATGTAAAAACTACGAACCATGAATTATCCCTTTGTCAGGACAACATGGGAGATCTCCTGTCCTCCATTAAACTACTACTGCTGCCCAGCTGGTGCCTTTCCTACCTGCTTGGCTCCTGAGCATTCTGTACACGATCCAGCATGATCCCGTTACTTCTCTATTCTGCTCCAGGATGACATCTACCAGGTTCTGGTATGCACCCTACACAGGGTGCGATTCAGCATGCTACTAGCACCGGGACGTACAGAACAATCCTTCCTCACTGGTCATATAAACACAATGCAGCATGCCACTGGCCAGGTATGCAAGCACTGGTTTGCTGCTCCCTTTATCATCCTGGGTGGCCCTAACTGGACTCAGAGGTGCGCAAAGCTTGATCCAGTATACCGGTGGCACTATGAAAAAGGTACGATTCATCATGCCACTAGCCCCAGGACTGGTTTAATCAAACTGATGGCAACGCTGTTTTCATATCTGACTGCATGCAAACAAAAGAATGTGTTGATGCTGCTGAATGTATACAATGAAGTGAAGGGAGTGTGAAAGTTAAGTGAAGTAATGTTGCCATGAAAACATGACAGAAGGGAAATGGGGAAAGAAACAGATGGAGCGAAACTAAAATGGAGAATGTCATATCTGAAGAAAACAAAAAAGGAATGGTAGAAACATGGAAGTGAGAGAGCACAGAAACTGACAAAGAGAAACATTTTGTACAAGTGAAGTTTCATATGAATGAAAGAAGTGCCACTGAAATGGGAACCAATGCAGCATAGTGAGTATTACACTGGAGAGCCAAAAAAACTGGTATAGGCGTGCGTATGCAAATAACAGAGGTATGGAACCAATCAGAGTAACGCGATGCGGTCAGCAGCGCCTATATAAGACAACATGCGTCTGGCAAAGTTGCTAGATCAGTTACTGCTGCTACAATGGCAGGTTATCAAGATTTAAGCAAGTTTTAACGTGGTGTTATAGTCGGCGGACGAGAGATTGGACATAGTATCTCTGAGGTAGCGATAAAATGTGGATTTTCGCATACGACCATTTCTCGAGTGTACCGCGAATATCGGGAATCCGGTAAAACATCAAATCTTCGACATCGCTGCGGCTGGAAAAAGATCATGAACGAACAGCACAAACGGCGACTGACTAGAATCATTAAACGTGACAGACATGCAACCCTTTCTCAAATTGGCGCAGATTTCAATGCTGGGGCATCAACAAGTGCCAGCATGCGAACTATTCAATGGACCATCATTGATAGTGAAGTGGGCCTTCGGAGTTCAAGGCCCACTTGTGTACCGTTGTTGACTGCACAACACAAAGCTTTACGCCTCGCCTGGGCCCGCCAACACCGCCATTGGACTGTTGACTGGAAACACGTTGCCTGGTCTGAGGAGTCGTTTAAAATTGTATCTGGTGGATGGACGTGTACGGGTATGGAGACATCCTCATGAATCCATGGACCCTACATGTCAACAGGGGACTGTTCAAGCTGGAGGAGGCTCTGTCATGGTATGGGGCGTGTGCAGTTGGCATGAAATGAAATGGGACCCCTGATACGTCTAGATATGACTGACAGGTGACAGATACGTAAGCATCCTATCCGGTCACCTGCACCCACTCACGTCCATTGTGCATTCCGACGGACGTGGACAATTCCAGCAGGACAATGAGACACCCCACACATCGAGAGTTGCTACCGAGTGGCTCCAGGAACACTCTTCTGACTGTAGACACTTCCATTGGCTACCTAAATCACCAGACATGAACATTATTGAGCATATCTGGGATGCCTTGCAACGTGCTGTTCAGAAGAGCTCTCTGCTGCCTCGCACTCCTATGGATTTTTGGACTGCCCTGCAGGATTCATGGTGTGAATTGCCTCCTGCATACCTTCAGACATAAGTTGAGTCCATGCCACGTCGTCTTGCGGCANCCACGTGCTCGGGGGGGCCCTACACGATATTAGGCAGGTGTACAAGTTCTTTTGACTCTTCAGTGTATATCCATATAGCAAAATACTAAGTAATACAAAAATGGCTAAGTTACACAGGGATTGGTTGAGACTTAGGGAGCATGAAAAATTGTATGGGGATGTTTAATGTGTGCAAAATGAGAGGTTGCCATGGATAATACTGACCTTTAAAGATGATGGTTGGAAGGCCTTATGGCAACCCAAGAGAGAAAGAATAGATTAAAGATTGTAAGTGTAGCAAAAGGAAAAACAGAGTGGGTAGGAGCAAGGTGAAAAGACAAAGTAAAACTGGCAATTTATGAAACTGACCAGGCAACAGTCTGGAAACAGCTGTGCACGATTAATCATATTTTTAATCTGCAAGCAAGCTTTGTTATGGTTTGAATGGGCATCTAAAAAAGTTTGTCAGTTACTATTCACATAACTTGGACAATGAACCTGGCTAAAAAGTAGCCTACAGCCTTGTTACTTCTTAGGATAACTGTTTCAGCACAAACCTGAAGATGGCAGATAAACTTCCTTAATCTTTCTCGCAGCACCCTCTGAGATGTTACAAGTGCACCCTACCAGTCAATATAAATATTTATTATATCCCCACCTTTTAACACCAGTCATTTCCATTAAAAATTTGCGGTTTAGATGAAGATCCGAAATGCTTACTAAAAATTTCGAAGTTTCTTTGAATTATATGAGTAGTTCAAAAGGTAAAACCAAGTCAATAATAAAAAAAGTACAAAATAAGTAAATGTTGCTAAACTAAACCTTTCTTTATTGCCCGAGAACATTCCTAGGGCCACATGCACCCATAGAATTGAGGTACTTTTACCATGCAAGTTAGTATGACCTTACGCACTTCTACCACCACACAGTCTACAGGATATGGTACCCACAAAAGGCTCAGCAGACATCATAAAAGGTCATCCAATACCAGTTAGTCATATGCATGACTTTGTGAAAGTTTCATCACAGTTTGCAATAGTGCTTTTGTGCATACATACATGGTTTTGTATGCAGCCAAATAAACCAGCAAATCAAAACTCACGCCAAGTGTGAAATAAGACATTTCATTCTGTTTTTTTCAGGCACGAAAATTAAACCATGTGAAATTTTACTTCAAATCATGGAAAAACATAGTGATCATATGATGGCTAAAACAGCAATGACAAAGTCTGAAATTCTAGGGTGGAAGACCAACAACATCCATGATAAACCTCCTCGCCAGCCATCTATTTTTATAGATGAACTGCTGTGTAATGTGGCTGAAGCAATGCGATGCAGATGGCATGTCACCACTAACTGTTTCCACACGAGACGATCGATAATGATTGTGTTATGGATCATAACACAACTACCAAAAAAGTTTTTGCCAGGTGGGTGCCATGCATGCCTGCTTACTAAGAGAAACAAAAACCTGCAAGGGAGCTGCACTAAAATTTTTGAAATGATATGCAAACAAAGGTGATGCCATCCTGCATTGCAACAAGTGACAAAACCTAGGTTTCCCAGAAAACAAAACGGACCACCTCCATTCTAGAGATAATGACCACTGTGGTGTGGGACAGACACAGTCTACTCCTTACCGAGTTTACACCCTCTTGCCAAACTTATGTGAATGCATACTATGGAACACTGAAGAAACTCGGGTGAGTCTTTCAAGATCACAAGAGAGGTGTATCATCTGGGAACGTGATCATCTCCATGACAAATGTCCAGTCACATGTCACAGCATACACAGGAAGTTTTGGAAGGTTGTGAAGTACCCAGCTTACAACCCTGATATCACTAGCATATTACCACCTTTTCAAATATTTAAGAGAGTTTTTGGGAGGAAAACACTTTTCTAACAGCAAATAATTACAACAATAAACCTTTCTCAATAGACTAGCAGCATTAAGTCAATAATTAGAGAATACAAAACCAATTATGAGAAGTGCCACTGTGCAAATGGTGCTAAAGTAGAATAATAACCCAAAAGATAAACCTTAATGCAAATAATGTTTTTTATAAGTAAATTGACACTTTCTGAATTATTAAGTTACTGTACATTAAGATGCAGAAATTATAAAAATATGCAAGTCCTGAAACACAATTTGTAACAATTTATATAATTAATTTAACAGGAATGTTTAGACACAGCAATCTCTGCATTTACTTCAAATCTATCTAGAGGCACATGAAATAAAATAATTTTTTATATAATGCAGCACAGTACTACAGTTATAAAAACTTTATATGCAATCCAAAAAATTTCTAAGCAAAAAATAAAAACACTTCACACATTAAAATTTTTAATTTATTGAAAGATTACAGGTAAAAACAGTTTTTGTAGAAAACATTTTGAAAACATGACAAAAATAATAAAAAATTTTACAAACTATTTTACCATTATCATTATTTTGGCACTTTCCCACTTTTCAAACAGTGAAGATATGATAAACATTTGTTCATCGTTTTGTGCATTTTATTTGGCACTTGTATGCAATGATAATGAGTTTTATGAGAAGCGTATAGCAATTTATAAAGCTCCAATTAATTCTGTCCCCAAATGACCATAACATTCTGTCTGGCACAAAACTTAACATCCCAAGTCAAGACAGTCAACATGTTGCTTAGGGACATTAGCAGTTAACCAATATATCAAATGTAAAAAACAAAGCAGTATGCAAATGTAACAATCTTTTATGCAAATAACTGCATTACAGCCTTTAAAAGTATACGTGTAATATCAAAAATTTATAATTAACCCTACCTCAATGCAAAATTCTCAAAAATTTATTTCTGTTTATTAAAAAACACATGTTGTAGCATAATAAATACAGTAAAACCTATTTTGCAAACTCAGATTTTACGAAATGATGTAATTTTTGGAAACAATCAAAAAATTCTAAATTTCACAATACCAAACATTCTAAAAAATTAAAACAGAACAAAAAAAATAAAAATATGTGTTTTCTAGCCCACAGTGACAATATATAGGTTGCAATGTCACAGTCATAAATTGGTTAACATTTAAAATAAAACTTCTGGTTTTCCTGCGAGAAGCAAATAAAAATGAACTTGGCAGTCTTAAATTTACACAGCACTTTGTGTTTGCACCGAAGATGAAATTTACACTTCATGCAAAAACCCATACTTTTACCACATTTGTTTGGGCTATTGTGGTGGGAGGAGGGAGAGTCTGATTCAGTCCACGTCTCAATTTTACAAAGGCAGCAATTTTACAAAGTCATTCCTAGGATCCATGGTGCTTTGTTAAATCAGAGCTCTATTATACAAGCTTATAGAGAGAATGAAACAACTTCTATGATGTGGCATAATTGTTTGCATTTAACACTGTAGCTAATAAATCTGCAAATTACCAATTACAGGTTACAAAGGAAATTACAAGGTATCTAACATTAGGTTTATGTTAGAAACATGAACTTATGACCCAACAACATGTTGAAATGCCAATTGACAACTATAGGTTACCAACTCCAAACCGATCCAAATTTGGTTCATGAACAAGTTGAATAGTTATACAAAAGGAATTGCATGCATCACGTGGAGCAACACCATTTACAGTACTGTTCATGTTTCAGTTCTGTTAGTGACTACAAGCTGAAACTATTTCTTTCAGTATCTACAGTACTACCACTTCCATCCATGTGCAACATACAGTTGTTGGATGATGTTCTGAACCAGCGAACATTCAACCGCTAGTCATTCATGTACAATCTACGCAACTGCTAAATAAACACCACCTGTGTCAACTATTATTACATCAGGCACTGCATACATTCTGTGGAACTAAAGTTAAAACCTCTTCGTTATTCAGAACAAAAAAAATTTAACTGGAAACAAATTTCTTAATGGCATAATTTCCCAAGTTTGCATTGAATGCACACAGCACATATTACGCTTCTCAAAACTAACTTACCAAGTTGACATCTACAGCCACAACAATTGAGAGTTTGGTTCTGCAACAATCTACCACACATGTCTTCTACGCAGACACTCCTAGTCTTAGTCTTTAGGTTGTTCTATTATTACATCAGCAAATCTAACCAATTATTTGACAATACCCATCATTTCTTTTTACAGTAACTCCAGCAAATAAAAATAAATAAATGCTAGTTCTTAAGTTTCATTAATAAATTTTGAGAACAAAGCAAATCTTACAAACAGTGTACATTAGACAGGTATTACTCCCAGCATACAGAACCACAATATAAGCAGTGTACATTTTAATTTAACATAACACGTTCAACAAGGTACACCAATATATGAATTTACCAACTTAAATACTTACAGAATGAGATACGTCATAGTATGCAACATCTAACAGAAGCAATCAACAAATACTACAATTATTAACTTCAATGTGGTAAAACAATGTAACACAAGGGCAAAGCTTTTTATACCTTTAAGATTTTTCCAAGACTAAACATTTACATCCTAACAAATTTTTTAATTCACAAACATTACAGGATTCACATAGCTGGGTAAGAATATGTTAAACACAATGAAAGATTTTGATTAACACACACATTGCCAAACTTACAAAATTAACATTTTTATGTACATTTATAATGACTTGCATCTATTTTATGTACATTTATAATGACTTGAACCTATTAACACACAAGGTAAGAAAAATTTAATCATTACTTTAAAATTTAGAAAGAAAAATACAATAGCTTGCAATAAAATAATGTCTAAAAAAGCTTAATTAGGTATTTTTTGAATATGTATATTTGTAGCCTTACCCCTGCGATGTAAACAACAGACAATAAACTTTAGCGAGCAATCATAAAATGTAAACATTAAAGTGAATAATAAAACATTACCCTACTCTACAAAGCTAAAGTTATATCAGCATTTATTTGCAATTATTTTCAGTAAAGTAGTCTATCTTAAACTTTAAATCTCTTCACACTGTAAATTAATAAAGTTTCACAAGTCTTCAGTCTACAAAGTTTCAATTATTGAGTATGCTTGCATGTTCTTTCAACAGAACTTGATTTCTGCTTGGTGTTATCACAATCAGCACTAGTAGTAATTCTTTGGAGCACATTACTGTAAGGAGAAGAAAAGAGAATACATAAACACTAGGATAGCCAAAATGCTTATTAAAAAAATATTAAATGCATTCTGATACTTAGCCAAGTCAAGTGGTCATGGGTTTATTCCTGTGAAAAATGTTGTCTATTGGTAAGACAGTTTTAAGTGAATTAATTACTGGAACCAGTCACTACAATACCTATGTAAATTGAAATTAACACATACATTAATATTTTAATATAATGTATAAATAAAAACTGGCGTACTTAAAAGAAAATCAGCTGTGGTATCTGCAGCATGTCCCTAAAGCAGGTAAAAGTAGCCGTAATTTTAACAACCTATATTACAAAACCCTGTTTGCAAACCATTTTCATTTAATAATTAATTTTCTTTACACTGGAAAACTGCACAAGAAAGCTTCAATCCTTAACATTTAAAGGAATTGCCCTTTACAAACTGCAGCTTAAGAAGTTGTGCTAGTTATTTTCTGTAAAAAGAAACTTGTGTTTGTATAGAATGTCTGACTTTCAACTGAAGAGTTCTACCATTTTTCACTTTGGTAAAGTAGTATCGTCAAAGTAGTGCCTAGGTTAGTGGATTCAGAATAATNTCCAGGGAACAACTACCACAACCCACCCTCCTTCCGTCATGCAAAACCCTCACACCGACATAAAATTCTTCTGTGAATGTTTTAAAATTGAAATTAAGTATAACGGAATTGATTGAAATATTGATTTTACTTCTATAATTATTGTTTCCTATAATTGTGATGAGTGCCTCTCGCCCATGCCTCGAATCAAAGGTCTAGACATGCACCTGCATAATGGGAAAATGATGCCCTCACCCAAACTGAAGGTGTAGGTCTGCTCGCGTTCCCACCGCAATGGCATATCAGCACTCGGTCACTGATAACGCTCACAGTTAACTGGGATTCAAACCTGTATGTAGCTGGTATACTGAGCTCTGTATTATGTTAACAGGTACTGGTTGTCACTGCCTGCTTGGAGAACAGTTGCAGAACCAGGAACTCTCCGTAAGCCAGCAGAAAGGAAACTTAATTCTCTCTTAAGGGACTGGGCACCTTACTCTACCATTCCTTCCCACTCCTTTACCAAGTATATAAAAGCTAATGTANGGGGGGGGGGGGGTTTAAAGGAACATCTAGGGCAGTTGCCTCCTGGAAACCTGTTAACAAAGAAGCTTCCCAAATGAATAAAAGCATGCCAGTATTGTGCTATCATCTAGATACTGCACACGCTAGAGAGTGAATGGTGACATTTGCACAAGCATGGCTTTTGCATCATGGTTTTGCACATAGAACAACTGATAGCATCAAGAATATCATTGTGGTTATTCGCAGAGTTCTCCATTCAACACACCTAGTCCTTTGGCAATATACATATGCTAGAAAGCTGCATAGATGTGCATCAAATATGACCCTAAAAGTGCATGGAACCTATAGTTTTTCAGGTT
>NQII01002956.1:96831-145551 GCA_002778355.1 Clitarchus hookeri
TCAGACTGCTCTGAAAGTTTTAGGAATGGACATAGCCACCATCTCATCCCTAGACTGCAAAGTTGAACACGTGCCATCTGCTGAGTCTGGAGTGAAATGCTATGCCTAACTGCCTGTCTAGGGTCATGTTGCACGTGAGTGAGAGAAGAACGTGTCTACATGTCTGCTTCCAACAATCGTTACTTTGGGGTACATAATATTCATGTCCCTTGTAATAATATTAATGTCCCTCAGAGCACAACAGGCATTTGGCCATTTCAAACCTAGGCACAGGTCATCCCAGCCACTTAGCTACCCAACAAGTTCTAACAAACTCACAAGAAAGGGGGCCATTAAATGCCTGCTCTAGGCCCCACATGCGGCCACCACAACCCTGCACCAGTAGAGCTGCTGCAGGGACTAGACTCAATCCTGGCCAGTTGTGTTGAGAAGCTGGCAAGGGGAATAAAGATGAGGAGCTGACATAAGAGAACAAAAAAAATAAACCTATAGGGATGCAATGTGTCACACAAGTCAAAAGTGTGAATTGTACCAGTGAAAGCTGCGATTTGATACTTTGTACAAGAGAGCGTAGTATATCACACCAAGATACTTGACTGACAAAAATAAGGATGACATATTGGCGATGGGTGAGTAAATGTTTGAGATATGCACGAAAGACTAACATATATCTACCTAATTTTAGTCTATGGCGTGAAAGCAAGCATGACTTCCACTAAATCAGCTAGGTCGGAAATCTTTTTTTGGCTTAATATTGAGCCGTTTAAATAAATAAATAAAACAAATTCATGGTGGCCTAAGAGTCTAAAAGTAAGTCATGCACCATAAGCAAAAGTTGGGAAAAAAATTTAAATTTCATAGGAAAAGTGCTGCTGCTAGAAGTGCATCACAAGAAAAATGTTCAAATTGTGACAATAAAACTGATGGCTATCTTTCAAAAATTAGGTCACGTCACAAATTTTATATTATTTAAAGTAGCACACTTAAGGCTACCAAGTTTTTTTTATCTCGCAAGGCCAACTTTCGCTTAAACTAACATTTTTGTATACAGATAGTTGTGGATACGAAAGGAACACACATATATTACAAATTCAAGACTTTGCAAATCGACACCTGCTATACACTTAACATTCAAATTAGCATAACACAGTTATTGATACTTTTAACTAGAACAATCTACCTGGTGAAGCTGGTCGAAATACAGTGTAGGATTGTGGTACATTCCTAACCAATGTATTCACTTTCTGCATTTATGTGAAAGCTTTCTTCATGCCAGAAGGCAACCAAATAGCAGAAATGCATTAAGTTTTGACGGGTGGTTATGTTCCCGGAAAGAGTGTCTTGGGAAACATCTGTTAATAAAATGTGCTTCCCCAAAAGAAAAAAAAAGCAGCAATGTCAGGTTCCTTGATATTCCATAAATTTCAATAAAAGTGAGCCAGAAACAGTGTGGGATGAAAATTGTTTCCAACAAAATTATAGCCAATAAAGGTTTCTCAAATTTTTTGTATCGCAGACCTATTGTAATTGTGCAATAAATACCAATTTTAAGGAAACCTTTAATTTTTTTTTGCAAGGGAATGTAAATGTTTTTCAGAATTTCAGATGTTTTGGCAGCGTTAGCATGTGTATTTGTCACGAGTTTTTTCTTAAGTCTTATTTGAAGTTGAGTTGGGGATCAGTGATAAGGGCCATTATGATGTTTAGTGGTGGTCTTCGAGTTAGTTCTGAAAACTTTGTTGTTATTTCAGAGCAGTTTGGCTCACGTAGGAAAGTGGTTGTAAAGGGGTTTGGACCAGTGTCCGAAGGAAATGTACTATGGGATGCCGGTTTAGATAGTGGTCGGGAGGTGTGATAATAGCACTGCACTATGCTCTTATTAGGGTATGTTTGTGGTGGAACGGATGTGAGGGGTGGGGGTTGAGCGCTGTGGCGTTATTAGCCACCAGCGCCCACTGTCCTCTCAGAAGACATTAAACCATCAGAGAGTAAGTTTCGTGTGTGAAATTCAATCCACACCTGCAAGCAATGGCGACCATCTTTTCATTTAATTTGAGGCCAATCTTTTCTACAAAATTTTTTCACCAGCGAGGGAGGTCGTTAGGATGGACCTTTCCCACCAGGCACCCTGAGTTCCTAAATTTCTCACGATGAAAGTTTTTTTAATAACTTTGATTTATAATGGATTCTATGACACCATTCTCAATCTGTGTGGCTCATATTGTAAACTGTTTTAGGTCTGCTATGTGAAGTATGTGATCTGCAGAAACTTCAATAAATCTCAGATGAAAATTTTTGACACGTCATTTGTTTTTTATAATGGCGTCATCATTTGTGAACTTCTCATGCTTCTGCCGAGTGAGTGAATCAAGCCGAGTTTCAGTCATTTGTTGTTTCCGACAGCTTCAACACAACAATATAAACAAATAACTATTTCTTTCTAGTTCTAATTTTTTTTTAAACTTCTAAATTTTATAGCCTACTCTTCCTGTTATTTTTATGTCTCCATGTGCTATCAAGTCTTTCTAGTCATCATCCTTCTGATTAAAAGGTCTTTCTCTAATGTTAGACTCAATATTGTTTATTGCATTCATACAACACCATTAGCCACATAGTGGAACAGATAAAATTATACCGGTTCAACACGAATGCATTACTGGCTAGACATTGCTTCTTTGACAGAGCTTTGAAAGCTTCAGATCTTTCAATAAAGCATCTGGATAATGATATAGAACAGGTAAGTGCTGCCAGATACTGCTACTACCTGAGAAACACAAGAGTAGTTTTCAGGTACCTTTCCAGTCAAAAAGTGTGTACATCCCAATGGTTTCGCTTTCCTGTCATATGCTACTGAGGTGAAATGGCTAGCACATCAACGATCCTGTTATCTGTGCATTCAAATTACCCTAAATCAATCAGTGAAAAGACTGTCCTAAGAACTAACTAACTTTTGTCTTTTTTGCCTTTAGATTTACAGAGGAAATGGGGGAAATATAAAACTTGCTGAAAAATTACCACTTTAGTAAGTAAATTCTAATTTAAACTTTAGGTGAACAGTGTGTCAAATGCNATAAAACTTGCTGAAAAATTACCACTTTAGTAAGTAAATTCTAATTTAAACTTTAGGTGAACAGTGTGTCAAATGCGAGGAAATACTTGAATTTGGAAAGTGTACATTGGAAGGACAGTAATAGACATTTTAATCACAGTGTGATGCACCAAGCAAGTGAACCTGAACAGGTGTACACACTGTCTTTCAGTCTGCAGTCACAAGGTATCAATCACTAAATAAGAAATTATGTAGCTATTATGATAATGCTTCATCTCTGCATGTGAAGAATTAGTATGCTGCTTTGCCATTCTTGGGGCACAGACCTTGTCTCCTCCATTCCAGTTTGCCATATGACACTGGTAGGAGCATACAGAGTACACAACAGATAAATGAGATTGTGTACTTAAGATTACTGTGATACTGTCAGTGCCAGACATGTTGGCACTCGAGCCTAGTCCTGCAGTATGGGGCTGGACATTGCAAGCAGGCATATTACGACTGACTCAAAGCAAGAACTATAATTTGAGTTACTTCTTTTTACAACAGTTCAGTTTGCAAACGCAAAATTTGTGTTTGCAATAAAAACTGTTGGGAGACAGATACTGAGCAAATCTTACATCTCAAGCAGCAAGAGAATATAGCTGATATTTTTCACCAGTTGCCCTAACCTTGTGAACTAAAACTGTTAATTAAATAATGTAGCTTCGAAACAGCCTCTTCTATATGTTAACAGTATTCGTCCTTTACAAGTTACTTAAAGGCAAGAGAAATTTTTTTTTATCAGTTTTCAAAACTAGTGTGTAGGTTATGTTTTCAAGCAGCAGTGTCGCCAATATGTATGTTTCAATCCACAAAAAGAATATTTTTTTCTAAAAAGGAATAAATATGAAGGAAAATTGTGTAAAATTAAATTTAACTGGGGTAAAACACACAATCTTAACATAAATATTGTACTATCAGAAACGCACAAATGTTTAACAACATTATCAAACAGTAATTTTATTTCTGTATTTAAACTTGCTTTAATTAATTAAAATTTATATTCACATGTTTTTATGTATTAAATGTTAAAAATAACTATGAACTTGATTAAGTACTATTCATGGTACGGAGTATTTATTATGAAACACCAAGAGAATATTCTGTTTGATTGCATTGTTCAAGTAAAATTCACCTTTCCCAAAGTTTCATCACCTAAAAACACACCTATTTAATGAACTCCTGATTTTTACCTGCAATTTTATTAATAGACTAGGAATGTGTTTATAAGCTATAATTATCGGTGCACAAGAAAATGTGCAACAGTATTCACAAAATAAAAAATCACAATTCGCAACTTCACGCCAGATATCTAAGTTTCAAAATTTTACTAGGTTTGTAAGGTGTTTATTTTTATTATTTTTTCTTCGCACACTTGTCATTCATGTCAATGTCGTCACCAGCGGCTTTCAGAAAACTCTGAATACAGGTAGAAATTTGCCTCCATTTTATTCAAAAGATATACATGTTATCAAAATATTGCCCAGTGTGGTCGCAAAGCATTCGTTGATGCAAAGTTTTGCGTTGAAGCAAAAGATGGCAAACCTTACGACGTAGATGGGTTACAAGGCTTAAAACGAAATCTGAAACGCATTACAATGTAAAGCTGCATTTGGAAGCAAACTAGTGTAGGAGTCATAATACACCTGCAGGCACTATAGCACACAAGATCTATACTCTTACATAAAATTATTTTCCAAGATTTCACACTAAAGTCCAATTCACATTTACACTTGTCATGTTGAACAAAACTGGCCACACTTAAGCAGATATTTTGAGTTATTTTGATGTGCAGTTGAAAGCTCAGTTTGCAGCAGTACTGGTTTGTTTGTTATTTAAAACTAAGATTCTGATATAACTCAGGACAAGAAACTAGATGCTACAAACGTTTTACTTAATTTTTGGTAATTGGTAAAATGTTACATATTTTATTGAATGATTTTATATTTTCTCAGGCAAGATTTTCTGAAAGCAAGACTATGTACTATTTCACTGACCTTCACATACAAGTTGTGATGAGCCATAAAAAGTGCATGCCTATCTCTCTTAGCACTGCCTTGCTTTAAATCTTGGTTACAAAAAATATGCCTCGGTAGAAAAACTGTTCGTATCATTTTCGAATTACGTATGTTAATCTTCTGTACATGCAATGCTACACAACAGCTATATGTGAACACCCAATAATCCACAAACTTTGCCCATTAGCCCAGTATATAACCTTTTTAACTAAATGTTGGATGTTGGTACGCCAAGATGATTCACCTCTGGTCTTGGGGCCAATGTAATTTAGCGAGAACATTAAAAAAATATTTTAACCAACCATGAAATTTTCAAAATGGTTTTCGAGCTTCCCAAGTTTTTGAAATGTGGGAAATGCTGCTGACATTGTCATTGGCCAGTGGCTTTTCAAGGCACTCCTGTTTCCCCAGTCCTTGCATTACCTCAATTGCTCCATTTTCCACCTCATTTCTCCCTCACTAGTGCTCAAGACAACATTGTTATACACTGATCAAAACTTTAACTGTCAATATCTTGAGTGCTGGTCAGGGTGAAAAAGTAAACTTTGATCAGTGCTGGAATGCAAGAGCGGGGCAAAATTGAGTACCCCGAGAAAACCATCCGACCTACAGCAAAGTCCAAGTTTCCCATACGCATAAATATGAGCGACCCCCACCAGGAATCCAACTAGGTTCACATTGTTGGGACCCAAGTAATAGTCTCGCAATTAAATCACAAACCCTGGAGGGACATGCAGGACTTCATCCACAGACTTACAAATATGCTTGTTTCTTATAAGAAAATGCGCAAATTTCCTCTTGAGAACCTCGACAAACCCTCATTTATAGTCGTTATTTTTTATATATTGAATTTCCTGCATCACACTCTCCAATTAATTTCTTATGAACCTGTGTCAGAAGCAGACCGTTACTGTGCCACTTATTCACAGATTCTTCATTCCACCAACATGACCGGTTCCCAACTGTTCACCCCAACTAATTGCCAGTTTTGCAAATATGAACTCTACATCCACAATTAGCCTTGTATGTTGATCTAGCTGCAAAATGGCAAGACACGCTTTAATGTTTTTACCACCTTCACAATTTCAAATTTTATAGTATTTCTTGCAAGGGCTACAAACATACAACAGTAAAGCCTGAAAAATATCTTCCCATTCACCAACACGGTTGAAGCAGTTTCTAAGCGTGTTAAAACCTGCGTTCATAAAATCTTACTCTAGCTCTTAAAAATTTTCCCAAGTCATCTGGTGTTAAATGATAGCAGTCATCACACCTTGGTTGTTTGATTTCAGATGAGGCATACCAGAACAGCAGAGGTTTATATTTATATTGTCTTGTTGCCAATATCACCTATTATGTATGGTTTACAGTTGACCCCACAACACATTTAACTAAAATGGCACTGCAATGTTAAACAAAAATGTTACACAAGTGCCAAAATACATACATTGCCCTACAATTCACCAAAAAAGAATATTGACTGCATCAATGAAATTTAATAGAAATAATGCTTCAATATATTTTACATTTATTGCTGCAATATTTGATTATGAAATAATCCCAGTATTTTATGGCACAGCTAGCATGAGAAAGGGTACACTCCTTGGTGCAAACTACAGTACATTAAATGGCTCATTGTGGTGGGAATGGTCAGAGAAAAATATGATTTACGTAATTCTGTAATTTGTAAGCATAAAAATTTTAATATTTTAAAGAACAGATCAAAATGTTGAAACTTTAATATTGCAAACAAAGTACAGTATGAATATAACTACATCTGCATAACAACAACAAAGTTAATTAAATGAATTAATTTCTAAACTTATTTTGTTACTACACATTTTAAAATAAGTTATTTACAGTAACTCAAACACCAACTGTGTGTACCATAAACTGGACTCCATGACCACTTGACTAAGCCCTGCTGACCACTACAGACTAAACCTAGTGGTATTTCACAAACCCAAAACGCAAATATAAATATCCTGTCCCAAAATTTCAACTATGGGTCACTTCATGCAGACTTACCTACAGCAACATGTTTTAATGTATTTTTTCAAATTTTTCCCTACATAAATAATTATAAAATAGGAGTAATTTCCCCCCCAATTTCTTGAGTTAATGTCTAAGGAGATGTTTTTTTTATAAAATTTAAGTTTTAAAAATTGTTGCTTCCATAACATGCATCAGTTAAATGAAACAACTACCATTCTATAGATTTTCAAGGTATTACACTTGGTCACATATTTAAAGAAAATAAAAGCTAATTTTTAAATATTTTAGACTATTTTTAAACAATGCAGTATTATTCGCTGCAAAAATCAATTGGCATACCAGTGCAGTTTTTTTAATTTTTACAAAATTTATAACAAATACAACAGACCTTTTTAAGAGAATCGTCTTAGCACATCAGTGTAGTTAAAAACCGTTTTTTTCATACTTTTTGACTAATTGATTTTTACCTTACACACACAAACTTAAAATGTAGCACTAAAGTTACCAAATTATTTAATAAATCCAAAGGGTAATAAATACATAAATTACAAGCTGGTTACAACATACAGACCGCAGCAATAAACTTCACACAGTACTTTTTAAGCAACACAATTTGACAAAAATCCTAAAATTGGCAAAAATATGAAACCAACACCACCACTGTGCATCATTACGCCTTGCCTTGCTGAATGATTTATTGCTGCCTGTCCAAAAACTGTATTGTGAAATAAGTTACCTGATCTTGCAGTTCTGTCTGCATCATACGGTGTTCACTGCCAACATTCAGCAAATATACTGACTAGTCTTAATTCATGATGAGCATCAGGTTTCCAATGATTTCTGTGATGTTGAGATGAATCTTAGTCAACACAAGAATATCATTTGAAGACTAATCACACAGTCGAATCTGCTCCATTTCTTGCATTTCAAACATTTTCACAACTTGCAAAGGATGAAGGCCACAAATACCTCCTTGCAGTGACAATACTGTTATTGGTGCAAATTCAGTGGCAAAAGTCAATGTCGTCCTATTAAAACTAGTTAAATCATTGAAAACTGGGGAGCTTTAGCCTTCAGAAATTAGCTAGCAAAAGTCTAGTGTTTCTTGAAGGATTGTCCATAATCTCAGCTCCCACAGTATCACTTGTTTGATTCAGACAAACCTACTACTTTGCAGGTTTTAGAGCTGCAGTGGTACCCTAATGTGCAACAGTTTTTATACTGAAACAGCCTCAGAGTAAAGGGGCCACAAAAGTGAGAATTCTCTCTGATCTGTTAAGATTATTTGACACATGGGTTGGGTCCCATCTGCTGTTGCTGATGGAAATTTCACTCAGCAACTTTGGATTCACAGCATGGAGTGGGTTGCATAACTCCCTGTCACTATCCACATAAAATAGCTACAGCTGAAGAAGACTTTCAATACCAGAAGGAATCTGCATCTCCAGAGGACCTCTAGAGAGCAATACCGACTGTCTAGCGGAACTCCACACTTTTCAAACAGCTCCGAGGTGGGCTATGCTATAGTAGTGTATTTATGGGTTATGCATCAGGATGGTTCAGTATCCTTACACCTAGTCAAAGGTGACTCCTAACAAAAATGTTTTGCTTCAAGTTGAGTTGTGTGCAGCATTACTGCTGGCAAAACACTTTGTAGGTTTTAAATATTTGATTCTACGCTTAAGGTAGCTTATGCGTTTGCCTGAACCAATTCCACTGGCATGGATTGTTCGTCATCCCATCATTGCCTGGATTTCTCTAACCCTGTTTGCCAAAAATGTTTTTCACTCCCCAGAGTAGTGGTACCACATGCTACCAGAGCAAAATCCTCCAGGCTGCACTTCAAAGGGCCTCTTACCTTCCCAACTTGTGGGCCATCCTCTGTGGTGGGAAGGACATAGATGGCTACAGGAGACTAAGGATGCGTGGCAAAAATACAGTGAACAGTTGGCTGAATCAGTGTCTCTCTTACTGGTTGAAGAGAGCTTGGCAACCTCCAATCTGATTGCTGAAGTGACTTGGCAAATTTGTTGTTCACTGCTGCATCAGTGTGTCTTCGTAACATCAAGAGGATTATGGCCTAGTGATGGCCCGATAGCAGATATCCGGTATCGGATATCTGTATTATCGGTACATTTACCATCATCGGAGATCGGCACTAAAATATTGGCACATCTGTAATGGCCATTCTAACCTCAAGTATTTTCTCTCCTCTGCTGCACACTTAATTTTCTCAACTCTTAACATCAGGCTGCAGCAATAAAACTAAAAAGAACATCATTAATTTGAAATGTCAATATGCAATAATAATAAAAAAAATTTTCAAAAAAATCCTTGCGTTAAAAACAAATTAGGATGTACATGCCCATCATTATTTTTCACTTCACAGATTACAGTTTTATTTTTGGTAAAGCAGTCTTATGTTTGATGTACATTTCTCAAAGTAAACAAAATGACAGTGGCTTGTTAGCTTAGTTTTCATTCCTGTCCTTTTACATATTTTTTGTAGACTAGCGACCTCCTTGCGACCTTAACTTAGTTTTGTAATATGTTGTAGTGAGCTATAATTTTGTATAATGTTAAACTATTATTTTGCTGCTTTGATGTACCGGGCATAAAGTAAATCTCACTTGGCAGTAAGTCAATTTAGCTTATTGCAAACAAAACTTTTCCAGGCAGCAGTTTTCTCTCTGACACTTTAGTGACAAATGTCTGCTTACAGTAGGATAAATGAAAATATCGGTTTACAGGTATCGGATTGGTAAAATCCTAAATGTCGGAACCTTCATCTGTATTGGGTTTTTTCAGTATCTGGCCATCACTATTATGGCCAATTGCTTGCAATTTCAGAAACCTACTGAAGACTACTTGTTTGGAATTAATGAGCTACAGCTATAATGTTCTGGGTTAAAAAATCCCAAAAGGTAGAATTTGCATCAGGGTTGTCATCTCTTAAGAAGGGAATACAATCAGAAAGCTAAATGCATTTCTTGACAGAAAAGCTTAGGTTACTGGAAAAAGTTGGTGACTAACAAAAACTAGTTTCCAAGATAATAGCAATTTAAATTTAAGCTTTATGAAAATTCAGAAAATAAGGTTTTGGAAGTTTACTATGTAATTTCGGATTCTCTAGGGTGTGTAGAACATTACCACTTATAATGGTTCTAGGCAACAAAAAATTTAACAGATTAACCTCAAAATACCACTGTCATGTGACACTTGCAAATTTTTCTCAGTCAAACTGTAAGTTTTTATCTTGCCAATGTGCAGAATAAATAGCCAAGCTTGAAATCGCCTATTGACTATGGAATTGGATGGTATTTAACATGGCTCAAAGTTATATCACTAACAATGGCCTCCATGTATTGGTGGTTAAAATATATTAAGTCAATTTTTAAAATATAATAATTTGCTGATGATTCTGAGTAATTGAAACTATAATTCTCATTCAAAAATAAATTTTGACCAGCACCACTAGGTTACTTGTGTAATATCACAAAAAAAATAATTCTATCCAATTTTATTTATTTTGCAGCTTAAAATTTATTACTACACTTAGAACATATTTTCAACATTAACTGAATTTGGAAATTACACAACATAGATGCTGAATTAAATACGTCATCATTTCTGTGATCTAAATACTGATTCTCAAGCACATACTGCGGTTACAAAATTTACAATTTAGAAAATTGCACACTTGCAACAAACTTTTTTCAATTAAGTTAAAATCATGATATTGTTACAACGTTGCAAGCCTAGATTTTATTACTGCATACAGAACCAAGTCATTTTGCATTACCACTATCTCTTTAGGAGCCACAGTGGTGTAGTGGTCAGATTACTCGCCTTCCACTTTGGCGAACTGGGTTTGATTCCCGGTGGGGTTGCTCCTGAATTCTCGCACTTTGGAATATTACTAGACGATGCCGCTAGTGGGCGGTTTTTCTTGGGGATCTCCTGTTTCCCCTGCCCTTGCATTCCAGTGTTGCTCCATACCAACCTTGCTTCACCCTCATCGGCTCTTAAGACCTCGTCAAGAGTCTCCCAAATCTCTCCACCCTCCACCACTGTAGTCGTATTTTCATCTTAGTCATCATTCCTGCCGATTGCAGACTCTGGAGCATAGGTTCTTGTTATAGTACTGGTGGCAAGCTGTTACCAAGCATGCAGTTCAACAGAAATAACACCTGTGCAGCAAAGTCTAAGCAAATATTTCTTTTTCTTTTGCCACAGGTAACATGCACACGTATAAACCTTTAAGTTCACTGGGCAGTAAAGTTGGTCTTCCTTATTCACAAAAAAAAAAATTGTGTATGGGCCAGTGCACTATTTCTCAAACCAAAGGCATTAACTCAGCAGTCATAATACTCTCTCCCAGTTTCATCTTTATTCCCATTCTTGAATCTACTTTTCCTGGATGACCTTGCTGTCCTGAAAATATTAAGCCAATCTATCACCGAGTATACAGGCATGTGCTTCTGCGTGTCTCGTGTACTATGCACAGTAAAATTCTGTGTAAGAGTGGCTAGATTCTAAAATTTTGTGCTCTATTACATTAATGTACACTTCCTGAACGCCATAAAGGAGAAGAAATGCAATATTTTGGTTCTTGTCCTGGCCACCACACATCAGAAAACTAACATTTCTGCAACCGTCTAGAATTTCTTCAGCCAAAGCACTTACAACTTTACAGCCGCCTCTTTTACCATTAAGTTCCGACCAGGCAATGCAATAAATGTCTTTTGGCATAGGAAACTTAAATTTCAGGGTTGTAGAAGAAAATCTTGTGAGAATAATACTTTGAGATGTGTCATCACTGCGTATCTGCAATACACTCAGTCAAATTTTGCTCAGATTTTGAAATCAGTTTCAAACCTTTTTTATTATTAGTTTTAGCCATATCAGCATCATTTTCACAAGTTTTTGTGCTGGTCTTACTCATCTTGCATTTGGGCTCTCTTCATTTGTTCCATTTGCAAATGAGCTGGAAATTGTGCATTAATCTTTCTTCAGTTGAAAAAAAAATTCTTTTGTAGGCAATTAATGAGGGAGATGTTTGACAATAGATAACTTGCAATTCAGGTATGTTCAAGTGGTGGATTTCCTACAATGAGATATTTCAGGAAATTTCTTATTATGGCTTTTACCTCTATCAACAGCAGTATGTGTAGTTTTGTTTGCTGGGGTGGACTTCTCTCTTCAGTCAGATTTTGAAAAGGTTCCCAAGTCACATTTTGGAATGCATGTGTTATTGATCCATCACTAATGCATGCACTGAGTTTTAATTTTAAAAAATTCTGGAATATTTCATTAGATTCATTCAAATTAAAGAAATATTTTGGGCTATTTCTACGTTTCCCACTTCCTGAACTAGTTTCCGCACCAATGAATTGGCTGCCAGGGTCCTGACTTGGCTACGTACCACTTGCCACCAAGGCCACCCAATCTCACTGTCTGATTGTGAGGGTTTGTAAAGGATTCAGTTTGTGCCACCCCTTCCAACCACAATGGACAAACTTCGAAACCACAACAGCAGTGGCTGCTGTAACACCAGACATGCTCGCTCAATTGTGGGGTGAGTTTAGCCATCATGTAAATTTATGTCTTGCAACTGCAGGGGAGGCATATGGAGCATGTGTGATAATGTTAAGTTAAAGTTTATATTCAGGCACATACTTCAGTCTGTATTGTATTGCATTGCATGGTTCTCTGTTCCTTGGTTTAAAAAATACAGTTTTTGAAATCTTATTTTTATACATACTGTATATTTTTGTTTATGTTTTGTCTGCCTAACTTATCACTTTCTGTACTTCCAGTAGCCAAATTTTACATTTTCTGAGTTCAAGAACTAAAAACTCATTTTAACTCTAATTTAAAACAAACTTAGAACAAATTTAACACATTTTCTTCAAATCTATTTCGCTATCTTAGCTTGGCTACTAAATGGCTGTACAACTGGATCTACTGCCTCTCTTATTCTCAGAATAATGCCAGCCTAGAATTTCATTTTGGAAATGGCTTGCCTTTCTCGTCACCGTGAGTGCACAAGCAGCAGTATATGGCAGAGAGCATACTAAACACAGTTAGGCCATCGTTTTACATGTCCAGAACACCAATAAGGCACATACCCTGCACTTACTGGATTCTTTCAGATACAGAGATGGTTCTCTCTACCTTAGAGAGTATGAAATGCAAGATTTTTACAAAAATGCAGTTACCAACATTTTCCAGTAACGCAACAATATTAGTTAGTGGGAGGTAGCATACATCAGATTTGCTAAGCCAAGCTGAATATTGGCCAACTGCACAGATGTTTGCTCCATCCTGGTCTGCAACTTTGCTATCAGTACGTCAAGATTTCTGGGATATTGCCAGCAGGGATGTAGCGAGACAGGTTGCACTTCTGCACAGTATGTTTTCAGTATTGACCATAACATACAACACCAAGAATCGGAAATCTCCCTGCTGAAAGGGTCACTCAGGCCAAGAATTCTTCTGAAAATGGGAATGGCAATGCTGGTCCATTTACCATTACAATGACCTGAGCCAGGAAACCTAGGATGTTTAAAGCATGCATCTGCTTTTTCATCGGTCTTGCTACAAAAGCACTCCATTTGAAATTGGCGTCTTTCAGTACCAATGTATTTCGGACTGCAGTGATGGTTTGTGGCACACAATGGGCAATGTTGAAACCTTCTCGGTTATTGCGGAAGCAATTCTGTCTGTGCCTGCAACCAGCTAAAGGCAATTTTATTCTTCCCTTCTCAGCACAACTGAAGATGAATGACACCTTAATACAAGCACTACACAGCCAACGAATCACTCGGCACTTCAACAGAAGCATATCTAGGGTATGGAAGGTATGGTTTTTCTCCTAGGCAGCATCTAAGATTAGGTGCCGTTTGGACGTATCAGGCAGTGACTTTTTTTATGTCTTCATACCTTTTGTTCACAGAGATGCACTGACGTAGCCTATTGTATACAATATTTAATTAATTGTTATAATGTATTTCTGATACCAATATAAATATTAGCTAGTGGTTTATATACTTTTCTCTTTATTTAGGCATAGAGGAATTGTTGCATTTGGTGTGGACGTTTCATCCTTATTGTTTCCAAGATTCTAGGCCTTGAAAATGCAAAGCGAAGTTGTAAGTAGACGACCACCTAAGTTTTAATTGCAATGGTGCCATGTAAAACGCATGAAACTGTGATGCACAGCAACAGTCACATGCCACTTTCGTGTCGTGCAGAAAAAGCTGCATTTTGCTCTGGTAGTAAACTTCTGCAAGAGGAAAGGCCAAAGAAGAGGTAGCTTGCTCTCCCTTAGTCGTTCCTCACTCGCCCAACCACTATTCAATAACTTCATTCTATCTGCGCAGCATGAAACAGTTTTTGTATTTGTTCACAGAGTTACAAATTGCTGTGATCGAACAGGTAAGTGCATCGTCGAGACATTAAGGGCGTCCTCTGCCTAACACGCAAATGGCATTGACTCATCTTCGAAGAGTACTTATGTTGCAAAAACTATTTCAAGTGAGCCCAATTTGTTTTTGTATGAAAATAAATCTTACTTTAGACTGTCTGATAATGCGGCATGCCAGTTCTGTGTCAGTTTCAGCCGAATCACACTGTTTTCTACGCCTCAATTGACAAAAATAACACCAGCCAGACGCATACATATACACACACACACATACATACCTGCCAACTTTAGGAAATCATAATTAGGAAGAATTTGTAAACACAAAATCATAAAATTTGAGAATAAAAATTACACTTAACAATGCAGGCTTACCATACATACTACCGCTTAACGTGATAAAGGCCCATTACGTTACACTACACTCATAAGATTACTAAAAAACATAATATATTATTTTATTACCTTTCCACCTTCAGTGGAATGCGAGACGAAGCATCAGAGTACAGCAATTTTAAAAATGTAACTAGCGCTCATAGCTTTCTCCAAGACAGCTTCATTGTCTTGTTAACTTAATTGGTTAAATCTGCACTAAAATAATGAACTTAAACTATCTTCCTACTTAAGTTTGAGCACTATGGAGTCATACACCTATTATCTATTTTTGCTATGTTGTGTTGTATTCTGCTGTTTACGNTGTAACTAGCGCTCATAGCTTTCTCCAAGACAGCTTCATTGTCTTGTTAACTTAATTGGTTAAATCTGCACTAAAACAATGAACCACAACTATCTTCCTACTTAGATTAGAGCACTATGGAGTCATAAAACTATTATCTATTTTTGCTATGTTGTGTTGTATTCTGCTGTTTATGTTGAAATGGAACACTGTGGTTTTAAAGAAGCAACTGTGGTTTTCTTGGCTTTCTTTAGCAATTATGCACTAAAATTTTGTTCATAACATAAACNCGTTGAAATGGAACACTGTGATTTTAAAGAAGCAGCTGTGGCTTTCTCTGCACTGAAATTTTGTTCATTACATAAGCCTGATTTCCTGCATTTCTAAACCAAAATTGATTTTATAGTTTCATTAGATACGGAGAATCTGAACTGGGTCTTCTTTTTTTTTTGTTCACCAAACTGAAAACACGCTAGCATTCTACATTGCTGTGTGGAATGGACAGGATGGACAACATTATTCTACATATTCTATTGTAATTTAAAATGCCATCAACACCACAAATCCTGGATAACTTGGCCCACTTAGCATCATCACTATCTCCTGTAGCACTAAGGGCTGATATGTCGTCTATCTGAAGAGTTGAGAATTGTTTTTCAGTTTCGTCCATAGCTGCNTCATTGTTGTGTGGAATGGACAGGATGGACAACATTATTCAACATATTCTCTTGTATTTTAAAATGCCATCAACACCACAAATCCTGGATAACTTGGCCCACTTAACATCATCAATATCTCCTGTAACACTAAGGGCTGATATGTCGTCTATCTGAAGAGTTGAGAATTGTTTTTCAGTTTCGTCCATAGCTGCATCCCTAGTTTCACCTTCTTGTACAGGCAAAATCAAAGGAAACAAATCCACAAAGTAGCGAACAGAAGAAAAATTGGCATTGTTGAGATTATTCACTCTTGCCACAGCTGCATTTTACGAGACTTAATTTTTTATGGGAAATTTTAATCACATGCTATATAACAAAATAAGTCCTGACAGACACAAACTACTTTTTCCTTTTCTTCAAGTTTTTTCACAATGTTTGATGCTTTACTTCCTGTCACTAATTCGGTGTAATCTTTCTGATTCTGAATACTGATAATTCACTTCAAATAATGAGCAACTTTTCACAGCTTTTGCTTTCACAAAATTTGATAGCAATGCTTTTAGAAAATCAAGCAACAGTTCTCTCAAAATATGAATGTGTGGAGATGCTGACTAAAGAATTACATTCAGTTTTTTAAATGTTGGGTGGACACCTACAAGAAATGCACAAAATGGTTTATTTAGGTCAGAAGAAAAGAATAGTTTTTCTTCCCGATTTACAAAAGGACTTATTCTTCAGAATAGGAGCATCACTGTTTGCTGATGTAAAAGTAATTCTCTTTTAGCTGGAATCAGTAGCAGAACACAAATTATTCCTTTTCTCATTTATGTTTTTCTGACATATCCTATCAGAGGTTGAACAGGATGAGGATTGTAGTTTGGGAATTTTGTAAGAGGTGAAACTCGAAGATGAAGGTTTCTCATTTAAAACCTCTCCCTTAAAGAAACTAAGCAATGGTTCCCACTACAAAAACCCTCAACAAACTTCTTCCAAGAGAAAGCCATCTTGAACAGACATGCCTGAGTATTTTCTTCGCTTCTGTATCATGGAGATCTTAAAATTTTTGTAACATTTATTCTCTGTTTGAACTTTTTTCCAAATAAAAAATGTCCACAAGTAGCAAAGCAGATACGGCCTTTTCTGCAGATAAATTTATCAGGTGACAAATGCAACCAATCACAATAAGCCCAGGTTGTTTCTCTTTCACCATTGCTGCAACACCAATTTTATGGCCAACCATTACAGCTACATTATCTGCACAAAAAGCCACGCAGTGTTCAACTGGAATCTTATTGCATTCAAGCTGTGCAAGCACTAAATTACCTATATTCTGTCGAGTAGAATTTCCTTCCAACGCAAGGGTAGAAAGAACAGAGTTCACTATTTTCTCCTGTGTATCATTGTAAAGCGTCACTACAATGGGATACAACTTTTAATTGGTGTCATTTCTTCCATCAGTTGAAACAGAAAACTGTGCATTCTGCAAACATTGTACTACACTAGATTTTGCAGCAGAAGCCATTTCCCTTACAATTACTGAGGTTTTTGTACAACTACATCCATACTTCTTTGCAATTTCAGAGTCCGGGGACATTTTTTTTTAGCACACCTGCATGATCTGTGGCAGTTAGGGGGATGTTGTGCTCTACCAAAAAAAAAAAAAAAAAAATAGAATCATTTTGTTTGTGTAACGTCCGAATTGGCATTTCCTGATTTTGCATAGAACTTAGAAATCTTCTGATTTTCTTCCTGGCACTTTATGTTGGCGACATGCTTCCCGCTTTTAACGTGTACACTTATATCTGTTTTCCCACCATGTGCAATGTTTATGTTGCATTGGCACATACTACAAAAACTAAACCTATCGCCTTTGTCTAATTTTATAATACATGGAAACTCTACACTGTATGATTCCCGGAACGTCTGGTAGTAATACTGCTTTTTTATAACCATCTTTAGTTTTAAACTTTGCTGAGCCGACAATAGGTAACCTATCCAGACACCACAAAAACATGGCCGACAAGAGACATAATGCATACGACATTGTAATCACAGTCCATACGTAGTTACATACAGCTTTTATCGCACATAGTATTAAAATCCTTTAACACATGTTTCAACTAGACTTCAAACAAATGATTCACAGTAAAATCAATGGCCACACGTATTTGTATTCACAAACAAATCCGGTAGCTATCAAAAACGCCACAGATAAAAAAATTGCAACTCCAACAAACAAGAGATATGCAAAAATGGATTGTCACCCTCTTGCAATGTGATCTCTTGGATGCAGGCAAAATCAGTATCAATCTATATCATCACAACACTACGATTTCTGTGTGTTGTAATGCAAAATAACCGCAAAAACAATTTAAAAAAAAATCAACTAACGAAAAATTGGAAGGTACAGATTTCTGGAAAATACTAGCAGCTTTTTCCGAAAGACTTCCGGAAAAATCTGAAAGGTTGGCAGGTATACTCGCACACACATGCATGCACAGACACACACACACATGCATGCACACACACACATGCATGCACACACACACATGCATGCACACACACACACACGCATGCACACACACACACGCACACACACACACATGCGCACACACACATGCGCACACACACATGCACACACACACATGCACACACACACACACATGTGCACACACACACACACATGCGCACACACACTAAGAGCCAATTTTCTTTGATGTGCATGCCAAGCTAGTATACATATTATAAAACTCAACATATCTCTGTCTGTCTGTCCGCTTATCATTCTAGAACCACTTATCCGATTTAAGTGTTTTTTTTTTAATTCATAGCAATGCTCTCTGGCTAGGTTTGGTATATATTTTGTTACGTAAAGTCACATAAGGAATAAGCAGTGAAGATAATAGTGAATAAAGTCTGAAAAAAGTTTGCCGCCAGCGCGTTCTCTTGCAATAACGCCATCTAAACCATTAAAGATGGCACAATATCATGTAGTAAAGAATTGTGTAAANACAATATCATGCAGTAAAAAATTGTGTAGAATAAAAAGACCTAAAAAAAAACTCTGTGGTAGTATATATCTATCTTTAACAGAAATACTAATAAGCATTTTTACCATTTAATTCACAAGCAACATTCTATCACTAAATTTTTCACCTTGCACTCATTGAAATTGAAAAGCAAGTGCAGACATTGCAAGGAAAAAGTATAAAAAGCATGATTTTACCAATATCAGATAGCATAGTAGATGCAACCGTTAACAATGACTATATCAAAGAAACTTCATATAATAGATTTTAATTGCACACCACCGCAACGCTTATTAGTATCTCTCTGTTATAGATAGATGTATGCTACCGCAGAGTTTTTATAGGTTTTTTTTATTCTACACAATTTTTTACTGCATGATATTGTTCCATCTTTAACGGTTTAGACAGCATATTGCAAGAGAACGCGCTGGCTGCAAACTTTTTTCAGACTTTATTCACTATTATCTTCACTGCTTATTCCTTGTGTTACTTTACGTAACAAAATATATACCAAACCTGGCCAGAGAGCATTGCTATGAATTAAAAAAAAAAACACTTAAATCGGATAAGCGGACAGACAGAGTTTTATAATGTGTGTAGAGTATAGAAGATTAACACCAAGTAAAATTAAACTTCATTTAAAAAAAAAAAACCTAAACAATAATTCTGTAGTTACACAAGCGGAGCTGCGGACATAACTAGTTATATATATTTCTTCATCACTGTTCCTATTCATACCTGAGTTGGGCTGAAAAGGGACATGTTGTATTGTCACAGATCGACAATTTAAACACGTGTGATGGGTGGTACTTATTTGAATATAATATAATAATAAAAATATTACCATTAAAAAAATTTGTTTAAGGAAGGTTATAATCAAATGGCACTATCCCTTAACACCTGCCCAAGAATATGGTAAACTGAATTGTAAGCATGCATGCCCAGTACATTTATGGTTGGCAATGAAGCAATATTGTTTGTCTAAAGATTCTTTAATGTTGTGATACCGAAAGTAGCAAACTAGTAACATAAGGCAATCCAAAATTATGTACTGCACCATACTACACAAGTAGGATCTAGTAAAAGAACAGATTAATATATCTGTCCCACCAAACACTATTAAGTTACTTTAAGATAGTTCTATTACTGAACTTTTACAGAAGGTTAACAGGTAGGTGGACCGAACAATACAATTATTTTTGCTCACATGTTAGTTTTAGGGCAATTGTCGCCAAGGACACCATTGTAACTTAGGTTCGGGGGTTGCTAACAGAGTTAAGACATTTCATTATTATGGATTAAAATGCGGAATTTGATAAAACTTAATGAGATTGTCCCCACTTGATTTTTCTGAATTAAATGCATCAGACACAAATGTTACACAGCATTCATGTTGAAACCATATTTCATTAGAACAAAAAGTTTTTAACTGCATGGATATTCTAACTATCTGTAATACATAGGTGATTGCATTGCAAAGAATGGCGAGTGGTCTTGCCATTTTGAACGGCACACCAAGCAAAATCTGGATCAATCTCGCCTACTACATTAAGTACGGTTTTTAATTGACAGTAGCTATTGACGGCCCTTTTAATGCAATCAACAATACACCACTTCCACTAATATTTGTTTTCCAAAAAAAGTTCCTGCATCTTCCAAANGCCCTTTTAATGCAATCAACAATACACCACTTCCACTAATATTTGTTTTCCAAAAAAAGTTCCTGCATCTTCCAAAAGCATTTATTCAGGATTGCTACAGGTACTTGCAAAAAATTCCCGACTTTGCCCCATTTCCCAGAACTTCAAAACAAATTTCCCTCCCATCTAATACGCATACTAACACAGACACTAAAAATTTAAATCCCATGCGCAGCGCTATTGAAATATGGATAAATACATGAAACCAAATTCTGGTGTGACAAAAATACGAGGGTTATTCGGAAAGTAAGGTCCAATTTCTTATAAAACATAAACCATTACAGATTTTTTCAAAAAACGTTTTTTATTTAATTACTTACATGTTTCTCCATTTTTCTACATAATTTCCATACTTTTTTAAACATGTGTCATAACGTTCTACAAGCTTTTGTATGCCTAAATCATAGACGTCTGCCGCCTGTGAGGATAACCGNTTAAACATGTGTCATAACGTTCTACAAGCTTTTGTATGCCTAAATCATAGACGTCTGCCGCCTGTGAGGATAACCGGTCTGTAACTGCTTCTTTCACCTCGTCATCTGTGGCGAAGCGCTTGCCTACCTAAAGGCGTTTGCCTTTAGGTAGCGGAACAAGTGAAAATCGCTTTGCACCAAGTCTGGACTATACGGTGGGTGGTCAATCTTTNGTGGCGAAGCGCTTGCCTACCTAAAGGCGTTTGCCTTTAGGTAGCGGAACAAGTGAAAATCGCTTTGCACCAAGTCTGGACTATACGGTGGGTGGTCAATCTTTTCCCACCCAAAAGATCTGATCAGATTTTGGGTGTGAATGGCAGAATGGGGTCTGGCATTGTCATGCAGCAACAAAACTCCAGACATCAGAAGTCCACGTTGCTTATTTCGTATTGCACACCAAAGTTTAGTCAGGGTATCTCAGTAAGCGGCTGCATTGATTGTTGTCCCTTGCTGCATAAACTCAACTAACAAGACTCCATGTCTATCCCAAAACACTGTTGCCATAACCTTGCATGTTGAGATTGTCTGCTTGGTCTTGAATGACTGGTGATGTCAGGTGACGCCATTCCATTGACTGGCGTTTAGACTCTCGGGTCATGTGAGAAACCCACGTCTCGTCCCCTGTGACAATCTTCTCTAAAAATTGATCACCTTCCTTATGATATCGGTCCAATAAATCAAGAGCACAAGCCATTCTTTTAATTTGGTGTTCCTCAGTAAGTAGCCTGGGAACACAACGTGTGCACAATTTGTGAAATTGCAAATTTTTAGAGACAATTTTGTGCAAAGTTGTTTTACACAAATTTAGAAATTCCAATGCTAAAGTTGAAATTGTGAATCGCCGGCCTTCACGAATATCTTTGTCCACAGCTTTGACCAAATCTTCTGTTATCACTGATGGTCTGCCTGATCGCGGTTCATCATGGTAATTTTCCCGTCCGTCCTTGAAAGCTCTCGCCCACGTACGCACTTTGCTGTTACTCATCGCATTGGGGCCATACACGTGACTTATCTGTCGATGAACTTCCGCTGCTGAAACGTTCCTTGCTGTCAAAAACAGAATCACTGACCGTATTTCACAGTAGGCAGGCTGATCAATTGTTTTAAACATTTTGAACTGAAACGCTAAACAGCACACTGCAACAATACCAATGCAAATGGCGCCGTTTGGCGAGCAAGGCATGCCGGGAGTCTGTGCGCATGCGCGTTACAATGTTCGCGTGACATTCTATTAGCTACGGCGATTCGGACCATACTTTCTGAATAACCCTCGTATTTCCTAAGTAACAAGACTATATTCACAACATTACCTCACTTCAAGAAATATGCATTTATACATAGACGTACCTTTGCAAAAATTCTAGTATCAATAATCCTTGGTTGAAAAATAATTTAATGAATTTTAACGTCACTTCTTACTGGCTTCACATTATGCAGAGGAGAACACAATAAAAACAAATATCAAGTTTTTCAAGAACATAGGGGAAAAAACAACTTGAAAACCACTTGAGCATGATAAATAGGCCTACACATATGTTTAAGAGATTGCAGAACACAACACTAAAAATTGGGTTACTACAAGTAGCTGTCAGCACCACAGATCTTCCTAATCTCTTCATCGATTACATCAGTCTCCCGCTGCTTTAATAGTTGAATTTTGTTGTTAATAGAGCCAAGTATAAAAATATGATTAATGTATAACATTTAAATATTAAAAAAAATATTCAACCATGAAAAATACCTACGGGTATATGAAAATATTTAGTTATGTAACTTTATGCTATATTGAATACTGATTTCTGGCAAACATATTGCTGTAACTAATAATAGGACCTGCCACACTTAATTCTCCAGTAGTGTAAAAGAATATTGAAAGGTCTGGGGGACTCTTCCCCAATTTTGTGCTACAAGTCGCAGCACCAGTGTGAGCAGAGACCGATGTTAGAAGGCTTATAGCAAAACATTTGAGACGAGTCCCCCGGAACTTTTATTATTTTACATTACGCTAGCTTGTAAATAAAGTGTAGTAGGTTCTATTAACCTTTGTCTTTATTAACTATAAGCCTCTGAGCATGCAACTTTGGCGAGACTAAGCAAACGAGGAAGAAATTAATTTTCCAGAACTTTTTACTTTTTTTACTGAAAATACCTAGCCATTTTTAATTCCCCGACTGATCCCAGTTTTCCCACTTTTCTATATCTGTAGCAACCCTGTTATTACAGCTGCCACGTTGCCCGCTGTCTATTGTTTGATAACTGAAGGAGAACCTGATAGTTCAACAATTTAAGTATTGAAACAATTGCAGCAACTGACGTAGGTTATCTTTAAAAAAATATTTGCTCCTAAATATAAAACTTCAAGAATTTCTCCAACCCATTCCCATTAAGAATCTGGAAATAAATAAATAAAAGAAGAAAAAAACAAAACTAGCATTTTGTGGGTACAAAAATTTAAAAAATTAAACAAAACTAGAGGAAATAAAGTAAAATTATGTTTTAAAATACGATACTGCATGAAATGACCCTTTTTTAATGCTAATAATACCTGGACATGCCCCACAACCCAACACACACACACATTCTTAGGCTCAACCAGACATCATATTGTATATCTGAAAACAGGACATATTATGTAGTACAGTATATGTTAACTAATTTGAAAAAATCTCTTCTGGATTTAGTGCATTAAATCATCCACAAACACATTTAGATCAATACAATTATCATGCATTAATAAAATTTATCAGCTATTGTTATAGAACGAAAACAGAGCATTTACCAAACTGTGATGTTTCAGAGGCTTCGTTACATTCAAGATGCAGAAAGTCTTCAAAAACAGTTCAGGCAACACAACTCACGACTACTTTAAACATGCGGTGAACCAAACCAGTCTTCTGTCTTCAGGTGCTGTGGTTGCGATTACGATTACNAACATGCGGTGAACCAAACCAGTCTTCTGTCTTCAGGTGCTGTGGTTGCGATTACACAACGTGCCACAAACAACTTGCTACACCACAAATCCATGCAGTGAACAATCTCCAAGCTTCATGAAGGTTTATGTTTCACTAACTAAACACGGCACACACACACACTACATTTCCATGCTGTGAGAAGGCCCTTTCTCGAACAGTGTAGGTTACAGTAAGTTAATTCAGTGTACATGTGTGTGAAAAAGTTATAATCTAAATTCACATTTACAATGACAGTGAAGTAATATTAATTTACTTCCAAAGATACGTTTAAGTAAACTAAATTTATAACAATTTTTCATGTAAACATTTTGATTTTTGTGGTAAGGATACAGATGTTTACCATGAAATCACGACAAATCCCAGTTGCAACGTAAAAATTGTATGTAAACAAAAGATTAACATTTCAGAAAAATTTTAAGCAACCATTTTAATGCATTAATTTGCATCATTTTTTATTTTGTTTACCTGTCGGTCTGCTTTAACCATTATACCAGTTATGAAACTGATTAGCTAGTTGCAAATAGATATATTCAGTTCTGTTACATAATAAATTATATGTGCTGACAGCAGCACAAAGTTGAGTACCTACATCTTTATATTTTTTTCATTTTCTGAACTTCACAATTCAAAGTCCACGACAGTCATTTTGCCTCTAAATGTCGCCAAAAATTTTACAGGCACACTTTAAAAGAACTACTATCTGGTTTGGAACAGTTTTCTGGATGCAAAAAAAAGAAAGCAAAACATATGAAATGTTTCGAAGCATAAATTATAATTTGAAGTATTAATTTTTGCCAATTAACAATAAGCAGTATTTTTCTGCATGGGTTTTTTCTTAGAAAAAAAGATGTTTCACATCAAAATTCAATACTTTTTCCTTAAATCAGAATAAATAATTTTGCTATTGAGTGAATACCACATACACCACTGGCTTAACGGCATTCCTTTTTTACTAAATCAAGGAAAACTCTCTGCAGGTGTTACACTGCAAGAAATATTTAGGACATTGCCAGGTTTTGAACTGCAGTTCTTTGCTTGGAAGATAGTAGTGAAGAAATTATAGTTTCATAATCCCTTCAAATTGGAACATCTCTCATGGCAGCTTCATGTACCTTCTGGCAAACACCCATTCCAAATATATGCTTTATGTGAGGGAAAAAAAACATTGAATTGGGAAGTATGTACCTAAGTGCACTGCCAAAAAAATAAGCTGAAACATTATTTTTAACTTATAGGAAAAGCATAGATGTAAAACAAAATACACCTGATTTTCTACATAATCTTAGGNTGAAACATTATTTTTAACTTATAGGAAAAGCATAGATGTAAAACAAAATACACCTGATTTTCTACATAATCTTAGGAAATATTTTTTTAACTCATTCATATGTAATTATGAGTACTTAATAAATTACAAATTGTAATAAAGAAGGAAGAAACATTTAACTCTTCTAAGAAAAATGCAATCAATCTGCAGTGATTTTTTTAATTACTGCTATAAAAACTCGGCTAGCCTAGTTGGGGGACTGCTTACATCTGAAAACACTGGCCAGCCCTAATACTGAACCCAAAACCTCCATGTCTGAAGGCACTTGGCAACAGGTGGCTTCCATTCCCTCTAGCTNCTGAAGGCACTTGGCAACAGGTGGCTTCCATTCCCTCTAGCTTTCATCTCTCCTGACTAATCTAAAATACATTTTATCACATCTTGTGTGCACACACTGTTTGATACACATTTGACATACTTTGCAAAATTGCTCAAATTTTTTTTTCCTAATTACAACTTTTTTTTCCAAAATTAAAAAACACACACCGAAATTACCGCAGATTTAATATACAATCCCTCAAAAACAAAATGGCGTTGCTTTTAAATACAAAAATAAATTTTACTTAATTTTTTTTTAATCAATGCAATATTAGGTGGTGTGAATCCACAAAGCAGCAATTTTGAAATCTTTCAGTTTACAAATAAATGTATTTAAAAAAGAATTACCTAACTTGTTTACTTTTTTTCATTTTACAAACTACATTTTGATACCAAAATATTTTATGTATTTATTTTTGTTTTGAAATTTTTAATTACCTGATAACTCAAATACGTCAATTGCATTTATAAATTTTTGAAGAAATTTTTTACACCCATCTGATGCAGTACTTAGACACGTATGTTGTTAAGTCCAGTACATACATAAAATGCCACTAAATTTGATACAAAATATTTTAAGATTCCATATTCTTATTATTTTGTTACATTACAATTATCCAAAGGAATTAAAATTTATACATTTTGCAGCATCAGAAAAAAAAATATTTTGGTTAACATTTTGCAATTATTTAAAGTTTATTTTAAGCAGGCTACATAATTGAATACCATTTATTAAATTGTATTATTTATGTAGATTACCATTTCCTTAATAATTTTAGGTGCTATCGCAGAACATGAAAGTATCCTACTATCGTAAATGCACAAAACTAACTTAAGAGCAGCGGTTTGTGACCAACCACTTTTCCCTCCACCTCTTCCTCCTGCCTGCAAGGTTAGCAAATTTAAATCTATAGTTAAAAAGCTTTGCTGAAAATTCTAACACGCGAGCAGATTACACTCATCTAATTTTTTTTCTTTTGTTACAGTTAATTTTGCCATACACTCTTGGGAATATTCTCTGCATTTTTTCAATTATTTTGTGTGGTACTTTTCTTTACAGGTAGGAAATATTAATTTACTGTTAATGTAAATTTGTTACTCTCTTGTGTGCATGTGTAATTTACTTCCCTCAAATTTAAGGCAGTTTTCCATCAAATTTTTTGCAGCATACAAATTTCCTGATTAGAATATTTACTGGATACAAGAACAACAACTTTTAAATGTTTCATAAAATCATGCTTTGAAAATGTTTCCAGAAGTTAGTGTGTGTAATACTAAATAGTTTTATTACAGTTTGATTCAATACCTAGTGCTCATACGAGTATATTGATGGTTAAACATGATCTATGATAGGTCAGATATTGAAAACATGATATAAAAAATGGAATGTAAAGTGGAGAATTTCAAAAACCAACTAATACTGCACATGTACCAATTAGTGTTTTGTAAACAGAAAGATTTGCTTGCACCTGAAACACACTTTGAATAGTTCCAACAATATACAGTTGTGTGAACAAAATAGTTTAAGATAATTTATTCCAACAAAGAGGTTTAATCATTTCCTATGTATGTTTTGAAGGCTCTAGTACTCACTTGTCTTTCGTCACATTTTATTCAAGCAACAAGATATTTTGTTACAATAGTGAAATTTTTTCTTAGCAAAACAGAACAGATGAAGAGCAAAATATTGAAGCAAGCTGCAAGAAGTTTCTTTTCTGGTAGCACAAGTGTTTGATATTGTTTATGTCGCATCTCAAACTTATGTGCATAACAATATAATTGAATAAATTTAGGCATTTTTTGTTAATTCCAATATAGTATAAAAAAAGTGAGTTTTTGTTAAAAGGAAGAAAATGCTTAAGCATTGGACCTCAACAAATTTCTTTTGAAAACAATGATCTTCCAATTTACACTTATTTTCTCATCTTACTGCGACGCTAATGCTGTCGCGTTAATGTTTTTACTACCATCTACTTCTGGCGGTGGTGTACTCTTTGCTTGGCTCTGATCCCCTCCCTTTTCCTCCCCATTCCCCTTCCTTGCTTTCTATTCCCCCTTCGTGCATCACAATTTTTGATTGGCCAAGATAGATTACTTAAGTCCTTGCAAGGTCAGGGCTCTGGCTATTCTGCTCTGCTTTACGCCCGCCCGAAGTCTGTTACATTTTGCCGCAACTTACGCCGCAAGATCCTCACTTGTACCTGATGGTTTAACCACCATCTTCGTCCAGCAGTGGACGAAGCCGACTATGTTACTGAGCTGACGCAGTATACCAGTTTAGCTACTCCGCAATGGGGCAGTAATTAAGTTGTGGAGAACGCTAACTTTGCAGGTAGATTTTTAATGTTTTTTTTTTTTTTTTGTAATTTGTGTGGCATAGTTGTGTTGTATCTTGGGTGCGCAGTAAAGCCAGGTCATTTCAAAATTTTGGTTTTGGTAGTCTTTCAAAATTACGTTTTGGGTTAACTAAGGTGTCTCGTTGATGCGTCTTGTTTTAATGTGTCCTGTTTGTCCTTGTTACCCGCCCAAGTTTTTACGAGTAGCAATTTTTTTGCTGTTTCCATGACTATCGTTGGGATGTGATTCTTTTAATATGTTGTTTGTTCATTGTAATTTTAAACGGTCGGAGCCGTACTGGGTCTTATGCAACTGCTTCTCGCCGTAATTATTTTGCAAATCTTTTAATTGCTTTTAAAGTATTTTATGGAATGGAGGCTTCACTGGGAAAGTCAAATGGTGCCTTCCTTTCGAAGAGTTTTTAGAGTCAAATGGCGCTGTGTTCTAGTAAAAGAAAATAGTACGTTTTTTAACTAGTTAAATAAATTAAATTTTTAATTAGTATTTTTTAAAGGTTTGTTGTTCTGGAGCTAAGATTACTTTTTTTTTGTGCTCCAAGGCAAATACTATGTTTCAAATAACTGTGATCAATGAAACAAATAAATTATTAAGAACTGTGATAATTATTGCTGTGATATTTTATTTAGCTGTTCTAAAGGTTGTTTTGCCAATTCAAATTGTATTTATAGTTAATAAAGGGTATTGAAACATGTTCTCTACAATACAATATTTGTAAATTGTCACATTGCAATGAATGTAAAGTACAGAACAAAAATTATTTAATTTCCAGGCAATATAAGTGATGTGCTAACCAGTGTAACATTTTATTTGTAATTCTGAATTATTCTACATTACAAAAAATGTAGNGCAATATAAGTGATGTGCTAACCAGTGTAACATTTTATTTGTAATTCTGAATTATTCTACATTACAAAAAATGTAAGTAGCTTGATTTCTTATCAGTTTAAATAATTAACATGCAACAGCAGTTCTTAACAGGCAACTTTAGTACAAGCTGTAATGTATGTCGCTGGTCAAAATTACTTTCTTCAGCCTACGATTAAGATTATTAATAAATTACAACTCTTGAGGCTTTCATTNATGTCGCTGGTCAAAATTACTTTCTTCAGCCTACGATTAAGATTATTAATAAATTACAACTCTTGAGGCTTTCATTTTATTTAATTTGTGATTAATGCCAGGTTGTTTATAAATTTTAACTTTTATGCATCATTACTAATTACATGTTAATGCATTTGTCACAAATACTTTGAGACACGATTGTATGGTAAATAGCGATAAACACCATTAACACCAAAAGTAAATTAATATACCACCAACACCAAAATTTTTAATAAAAATATGAAATAAAACAAAACCTATCCAAAATACACAATTTTATAGATGAAATCATGACTAAACCAAATGGTAATTTTTAATTCAATGTTTTCTCAAATGCCAAAAAAAATGGGTGGATAGAAAAAACATTATCAGTTGTTAACATTCTAGTTGAGAGATTAAGAACAATCAGTACAGTCTGCTCACCAGTTCTTTGTCCCAGCTCGCCATTTATCATNACATTCTAGTTGAGAGATTAAGAACAATCAGTACAGTCTGCTCACCAGTTCTTTGTCCCAGCTCGCCATTTATCATGCTGTGCAGGGACAAGAGCTGGTGAACTCCATAAATAAGTCTAAAATGATAACTTAATGAGAAGAATGTAANGCAATATAAGTGATGTGCTAACCAGTGTAACATTTTATTTGTAATTCTGAATTATTCTACATTACAAAAAATGTAGGTAGCTTGATTTCTTATCAGTTTAAATAATTAACATGCAACAGCAGTTCTTAACAGGCAACTTTAGTACAAGCTGTAATGGATGTCGCTGGTCAAAATTACTTTCTTCAGCCTACGATTAAGATTATTAATAAATTACAACTCTTGAGGCTTTCATTTTATTTAATTTGTGATTAATGCCAGGTTGTTTATAAATTTTAACTTTTATGCATCATTACTAATTACATGTTAATGCATTTGTCACAAATACTTCGAGACACGATTGTATGGTAAATAGCGATAAACACCATTAACACCAAAAGTAAATTAATATACCACCAACACCAAAATTTTTAATAAAAATATGAAATAAAACAAAACCTATCCAAAATACACAATTTTATAGATGAAATCATGACTAAACCAAATGGTAATTTTTAATTCAATGTTTTCTCAAATGCCAAAAAAAATGGGTGGATAGAAAAAACATTATCAGTTGTTAACATTCTAGTTGAGAGATTAAGAACAATCAGTACAGTCTGCTCACCAGTTCTTTGTCCCAGCTCGCCATTTATCATCATGCTGTGCAGGGACAAGAGCTGGTGAACTCCATAAATAAGTCTAAAATGATAACTTAATGAGAAGAATGTAAAAATATTTTCATTTTGTGAATGAATGTTTTTTCTCTGCGATATCATATTGAAGCAATTCTCTTAAGAGTAACAAAAACTTCACATTTTCTGGGAACTTCAACATATGAGCTATTAAAAAAAGTTACCAGAAATAAAAAAAATTATGTTTCAGGGTGCTGTGTCGTAATATGAGCTTCACCCATAAACAAATGGTAATAAGTCTTCAACACTGAGGGGGGACGGCCAGCACCAGGAAGCAGATGGAGTCTCTTAACTGACCCAGGGAAGTGACCGCCCCAGCTGCACACAATGCCAAGGTGGAACCAGGAACCATAACAGTTTTTCCTCATTGTAGCCAGGGGAATGCCTATGCTACGAGGACAGCAAATTGCTGCTCTATTCACAGAATTTCTTTTCAAGAAGTTTGAGGATCCCACCCTCTTAATCACTGCTGAGGAGATTATGTGTGAGGCCAAAGTACTGGGGATCTAATTAGTAGGTATTACGGGCAACCAACTACAAACGAGGTGGTGATGAATGGTGGAGGAAACAATATGGGGAATTTATAGGGACATGGTCAGAACTATGGGACCGCATGCCAACATAGTTCAGGGAAATCAGCACTTCAATGATCAAGGAACTGTACAGATGACAGTACGGCAAGTGGAAAGACAGTAAGTACTTTATTCGGCAAAAAGTATTCCATCATAGGGTACACTTCACCAGTGACATGAACCAGATTATTCCCCTCATTGTAGAAATGACGCAGGGCCACGTGAGGGCCTTCCTGAGGGAATCCGATCCCAAAGCACTTTAAACAACTAGAAGGCACTATTTGCTGAAAGAGACCAGAAATCAGAACTGTAAAACCTTATAACACACCAGACACAAGGTCACTGGGCTATGTATTGCAAGTTATTATATGGGTTGGAGAATTCAAACAGCATGCCCTACTCGACTTTGCCACTTCAGTGAACATTGTGAATATACGAGTACTTGCACAGGAAGAGTGAAGCCAGATCTGCCTGACTGAGGAAATTGTGAAATTTGCTCAAAGTGGAATTTACTTGCCATTGCCAAAGTCAATTCACCAGTTGTGGTCGGCCATGGGGAGGCAAAACAGGCCCACTTTCTCATCAATGACAGTTAATCAGAGGGCACATCCTCAGAGTCTTGGCTCTACTGTCACAAGTGTCCTAGGTAGGTGGAGCTAGCTTAGGGAACAAACAGAACAACTCTGACATGGATGCCAGGGTGGGAAGTCACAGAGGAAACAGAACTACAATGGCAGACAATGCAGCAAAATCTTAATGGGAAGACAGGAGAGGATTTTCAGGCAACACTGGAACAATACTTTGAGGTCTTCACACAATGTGAACCCCCTACGTAAACCTGGACGTGTCAGCACAAGACAGACAAACTTGTATGGGTCCATCAAAACTGGGCCACTCCAGAGTAATTACATGTAATCACCGAACAGGTTACCACCACGAAATGCCAGCATTTAGTCAAGGCTGCCAGCTCGCCCTATAATAGCAGCATAGTCATAGTCCCAAAAAAGGGCGAGGGAACTGCAGTATTGTGTCCACTACCAAGCCTTACATGAAACACGTATGACATAGCCCCACCATAAGTAAACACGGCCCACACTACGGGACATGAAAAGGGGGGTGGGGGAAGATATATTTTCCAAACTAGATTTGTGAAATAGCTATTAGATTCCTATGGCCCCTGAGTCAAGAAAGTATATAGCTTTCACTATGCTGGATGGCAAGTGACGAGTCAGTAATTCCAAGTAGTACCATTTGCATTGAACGCTCCTACCACTTAAAAAAAATTCCATGTCTTCAGAAATACTGGTCTACCACAGCGGGCAATTTTACTTTACATATCTGGACTATGTATCATATACTCAGAGTTGGGGGAAGACCATAAACACCATACAAGCATGGCATCAGAAAGATTGGCTGTGCACAAACTCACCTGCTAGCTACGAAAATGTTATTTCGGACAGGATTGAATCTAGTACCTAGGCCACATTGTAACAACGGAATGAAATGAGGCGACTCCAGAAGCCATCCAAGAAGTGCAGATTGCAGCACCGTGGAATAGGAAACCACTTAAGCAATTTATTGGTACATGCAACTGGTTGAGAGGATGTCTCTAAACTGGTGGAACACATCATCCTGTCAAATGATTTACTGAAAAAGGAGATGCTGTTTAAGTGAACCGACATTCCCCAGAAAGCCTTCCAAACTGTGAAGGTACAGGTTTTACAGCCTAAGGCCGGCACACCCTCCATTCTCCCACACTGCAACTGTACTCTGATGAGTAAGACAATTTTAGAAAATTCAACCTCCATGTCATCCCGATCCTACAAACCCCAAAGAACGCCAAAATCAAGAGTTGAAGAAAGGCCTATGTGTATGCCTGGGGGAACATAATGAAGACAGATATATCTGAGTGGACCGCTGACCTCTGTCCTCTGCGAGTTCCATGTCTCCATAGCAGATATCCCCAACCAGGACTAAGTCGCAGAACATTAGGGGATAACCACACACCCACCTAGACCATTCATCTACGACCTCCACAGTATTACTATCTGCTCTGCCATAGAGCCCAAGGAGCTCCAGTAGCGAAACACTCATTCCAGAAGGAGAACCTCGATACCCCACCCCTCTAGTTGGGACTCGCCCCAAACACAACGTCATCCAAGACCCCAAAATTCTGACAGGAATTGATGAAGAAGAGGGGGGGGGGGCGAGATTCACACCGGTAGCGTGGCTTCCCTTGCAAAAAAAGGGGCAAGGAACAAGTGGGTGTGGTACAAGAGACTCGAGGATGTGCCGAGATAGACCAGGCAGTGCACACAGTATTGTACGGTGGCAAGTTAGATCATTAACTGTTAGGTTAGGCTAGAACCAGGATCAGCTGGTGTTATTTTGTGTTTTAAGAGGTTCTATGGGCGATTTTTAATACAAACTGTTTTAAAGAACTGAGTGTGTGCAACATGCTAGAGAGTGTGATAAAAATAAATTAGCAATAATAGTTTTAAATACTGTTTTAAGCCAAATGGCATACAGGAAAAAAAAACTTAAGCTAGTCTAGAATTCAAAGAGCAGTCTGTAGAAAATGACTTTGGGTAGCAGCAGGACTGAAGCCTAAAGCACCCCAACCACTTAAGACATAATAGTGAATAAAACAGTGTGTGTTTAAATTATGAAGTGCAAGCAAGTAAATTTATTCCCAGCCTAGCTGTAGGTAGTAGCATTTTAAATATAAGTATTCAGTGTTAACATGTTGGTTTGTGTATAATATGTCCAGAGTTACAAGCATGTGTGAATAGTAGTGGTAGATCAGTATCAGCATTAATCATATAAAGTGAGATGGTGTGGAAGTGTGTACAAGACTCAAATATGTTTAAAAAGGAAAGAGCAACATGGCAGAAGCACATGGGCACTAACATGCGCAAATACCACTGCATGTTGGCTTTGCTGATACAGTAAAAGGATAGCATGTGCCATGGGCACCAAGGAATGTAAATACTGTAGTTAATTTTTAACATGATCAAGGAAAGTGTGTGTGGCAGCAAGGGAACTCTGCAGGCAAGATAACTTAGCCTAAACTGTGGTATATTGAATTTGGGGCAATTTGAGCAATGTTGTTGCCTAGAGTGGCAGGCGAGATAAGCTGTGGTTGGGTGACTAGTCCTTGAGCTGGCCCCATGTGTTAAAGCAGCAGATAGGGAGAAATTGGTATCTCCCTAACACCAGAGATAGCATGCAGGCAGTGGGAAAATCTTAACTCCCCTGGACCACAACTGATTTAAGACTGTGGTGATGTAAATCAGCAAGTTTATTAAGACAGGTCATGGGGGTTACTTGAGCTTTTGGGAGCGCTACGGGTGCAAGAAAAATAAAGCATGTTTTAAATATGTATTTACCAGATATTAAGGAATGTGTTTGAAGTAATGTTTCTGCAAATATTGGTCCTTGTATATAGGATTTGTTTGTTTAACATTTTTTGCATGTCCAGAGAACAGAATTTCTAACATGTCTATGCAACTGTCAAGAGTTATAGGCAATGTTTGTACAAATGTTCATATATTTGGAAGGATTTTTTTTTTTTTTCAAGGGTTCATGTTTGCTTGCTAAAGGTACACAAGTCACTAGCCATGTACGACACCCCACGCACAAGCACATTTTGAGAACAGATTTTGAATAAATTGTTTAACTAATTAAATTTTACTTTCGTTGTAGAGGCAAATAACTGTAATAAGTTTTTTTGTTGTTACATATTATATTTACAATTTTTTTTTTTACCAAAGTAATTATCTTATACTTTTTCTTCTCTGGTGCTGACAAAGCAATGTCTGCAACATATTTATCCCCATCACCCACCGTTTTCATTACCTTCTCAACTTGGGTCTTAATGCATAAGGAATCAAAACATAGCTATATTGCAGCAGCCAACTGCAGATGGTGAAAGAATGTCAGTAAACTCGCTCACCAGATGATATACTGATTAGTAGAAACTTGACTAGCAGATTCAGATGCAGATACGTGACGTAGATTTAGCTCCCTTACCATTATACTGCTCTCTCAACGATCAAGTATCACGTTGTGGTGCAAATACATAGATCTAACAAGTGTGGGCATAGATGTACGATAAGGAGAGGGAAGCAATCATCACTAATCACAACTGAGGGGGGGGGGGGATCATAAACCAAACAAAGGGGGAAGCAATCATCTAACCTTCAAGATCATCATAAAGTAGAATAGATAGATTAGAATGCAAACACAAAATGTATGGTGCAGATAGCATTAAAATAGAGACAGAAGTACAGTAACCTTCATTTCTGTTATGCACCAAATCATAATGGGCAAGGAATGGAGAATGATTAAATAATGGAAATACACCTGTCTTTACTAAAGACTTTGAACACCACTTGGGATTGGGGATGGAGGGGGGGGGGAGGAATCGGTCTGTTCTCACCACTACCATATTAAGGACAGGGAGTGAACTGCAACTAAGGTGAGAATATTAGTAACAGTATGAACAAATGGGAATGGTGAAATGAGAATGGTGAAAGAAAAGAGTGTAGCTCCACCCTGTATTCTCTGGAGAGAATATGAAGAGATTGAGAAAACATTTCAAGGATCACTGAGGCACATGGTGTAACCAATTTACTGCAGTACTTACAATACTTATTGTAAAAATGGGTAAACTTTTTTTAACTTATTCTAATCAACTAAACAAGTTTCTTATTGTTAAAATAATTATGCTCCTTCAACATCACCGCTCATACATAATTTGAGATCTGAATTCAGTGTGGTGGGGAAACAAAATTTTCCTAACTTTATATTCCTAATATTTTATCCCTTATACAATATGTATGCTTAAGTATAATTTTTATGGTTTCATTCTGTAATATTCTTCTAGATTTTTCTCTTTTGTAAAAATACTTAGTTTGTGAACACTATACAGTTCCTCTTGGGAAATTTTACACANACTTAGTTTGTGAACACTATACAGTTCCTCTTGGGAAATTTTACACATAAATGTAATGGTGATTACATAAAATCCCCACCCCCCCAGATTACAAGCATATCATATTTAGGGTACAAAATCTTTTATATGGTAGTAATGTTGACATACTAAAAATTAGAGTATCAGATGTGCTAAATTAAAAATTAAATCTTAATTCTACATAACATATTAATGCATACTTCTATAAAATCATATTNAATATGTATGCTTAAGTATAATTTTTATGGTTTCATTCTGTAATATTCTTCTAGATTTTTCTCTTTTGTAAAAATTCTTAGTTTGTGAACACTATACAGTTCCTCTTGGGAAATTTTACACATAAATGTAATGGTGATTACATAAAATCCCCACCCCCCCAGATTACAAGCATATCATATTTAGGGTACAAAATCTTTTATATGGTAGTAATGTTGACATACTAAAAATTAGAATATCAGATGTGCTAAATTAAAAATTAAATCTTAATTCTACATAACATATTAATGCATACTTCTATAAAATCATATTNTATCAGATGTGCTAAATTAAAAATTAAATCTTAATTCTACATAACATATTAATGCATACTTCTATAAAATCATATTTCACACATCATGTAGACATTTAACTAGGAGATATGGGGACATTTGAAATTTTTCAGAATAGTATATTTTTATGGTGGTGGAAAAGGAAGGCTACTTATAAACCTTATAAGTCAGAATGCACTTCAGCCAATCTTAATCATCCTGTTGTGTATTTTACAGTTCAACATGATAAAACATACTTTCTGTACCACTTTATTATTTTTGCAAAATCATTGTTGCACTGTCATTTTTTGACATTAATAAAGTGGCCATTAAAAGATTTGTGTGGTTGTTGCATATTTCTGAAATGAAGGACATCAATAAGGTTTACAGCAGTGCCCTTACATTTCTTTTAATTTTTATTTTTGTATAAAGGTTTCTTAATTACATTCCATGTTTCTCTACTACTGCACTTAACTTTCTGAACTCTTAAATTGTAGTATTTAATTTTTAAATTTGTTTTTAACATGAGTTACTTTTTTGCCGGTTGAACTAGGTTTTACTTGTGGATGTGTTTTTCAAGGTTTTTCCATTAACAGACTATTCAGTATAATGTTCCATCTATTTATTATTTTATTATCTCAGTTGTTAGCTATGAAATACCTACTTCTTTTTGGACATTTTGATTATTGTTTTAGTTTATCTTTGCTTATATTTTGCCATATTTTAAGTCATCTAAACTGCTGTAAGTAGTGAAAGAATAATAAATATTAATTTCTACTTTCCTTACAACTTTATGTAGCTTTGATTATTCCATACTATCAATTCACTTGTGCAGGTTTTTATTTTAGTCAGTTTTTGGTATATTCACTCATTTTAGATCTTCAAGTACAGCAGTAATTATAAAGTTGCTTATGAAATCTTAGTTTAACACTGAATATTTCCATTTAAATAGTTTTAGCAACACCTTGGTAACACAAAACAGACGTGCACACCCATTCAAACAATCCATGCACATTTGGGCAAGAATGCTATTAATCTCTATAAGAATTATGCACAAATTCTGTAAAATGCAACTAAACAACACACACCACTTTAAATTAGCAATGCACAACCAACAATACAAGTGTTATTCCACAAGAATGAATACGATCCACAATTTGTAAAAACTGGCTCTAACAATGAAATCTAATTTTCTACCATTAAATTTTTCACATCATTAAACTGAAAACATAATATGAAAAACAATTTACATACATGCTTGAAAACAGTAACCAACACATTGTGAAGCTGAGAAAGATAAGGAAAAAATCCAAGAAGAAGAAAAACTCACCACAAATCTGTTGACTTTTGGTCTTTGCGTTTTTTCCTTTGGTTGCTGTGTGTCATTCTTTAACGACTCAAACCTGGCACGCAGCGACTTTGTGGTGTCTATGCTCGATTGCTGGAACCAAATTGAAATTATCAGTGAGAGTTACAACTTCGCTACTGTGTATGTAGTATTATACACATGGTAAATGTTACTGCCATTTTATGTGCATCTTAGGTAAAAATGCTTATATTCACATGTTCTTTTATGTAAGCATCACACTGTGAAACATGTTAAGAAAACACCAAATCTATTAACATAACTAGGCAAGAGCATTTTCTGCACGACTACAAAACAATATTTTTACAAAATGTTACAATTACTGTTCTTTATCACAGAAAAAAAAACTGAAATATTTTAGGAACCCATTAGGACTAAGAGAGAGTCACCATTTTTCAATATCTTTGAAGCAGAGTTTCAAAATTAGAGCTTTGCCTGTGTCAGTAGTTACAAAACTAAGCAGACTTGCAAGACAAATTCACTATTAGCATATTACACTTACTGTATTGAATAAGATAATCTTTCAGAGAAAAATATACAGTAGATTTTATATAAGATAATACCCTTGTCACTATGTACTTTCACAAACAAATACAACACAGCCAAATATATTTTGAGACTCAAAATTATTAAAATATAGGCATATTTGTAAATTCTCTGCAACCTTGAAAATAAGTAGAAAGTATAATACTGATTATGAAACAAATTTTTGTGATGGCAGTTGTTTCCCCTACAAATCTATTGATAAATTTTTACATAGTTTTAACTACACCTGTCAAACCAAAAACTCAATTCACAATAATGTAAAAATTATACACCTATACATTTCAATTCTGAGTTAATTTTTTGATGTAATATCAATTAATTTTATACAACTTTTAAGGCCTAAGAATTAGTTTATTTTGATATACCTCTGAAATGGAGTTTTTTTTTTTTAAAACAGGGATGTGCACTTTAAGACATCTAGGATAAACAACCCTTCCCTCCCCCAACAGTCCAGTCCAACACTCACCATCTATGTCATTGGCAAGGGTGTATTCAAACAGACACTGCACACACACTTAGTTGGGTTACCAGAAGCCACACACAATCCATCCTTTTACTTTTGGGTGGAGACTTACGCAGAGGTATGGTGGCTAATCAACTCATCACTTCAGCAAGTAATCATACCTGTTGGAAAAATCCAGACATCACTGTCGCCATGACAGCCATCCCAAGTATGAAACGTGGGTTGCATACTAATCAGAGCTACTCTTCTCCAGAAAAAAGTTACAAAACTACAGAGTATGCTATCTCATTCAGTTTTCCAAACTTGAGGGCCTCACAGAGATCCTGGAAAAGGAATTTCAGGCCTCATTGTCAAGGCCCTCCACCTCAGCCCTCAGCAATAGCACTGGAGCCATCTGCCTTAACCCAGTCAGTCCCTCATGCCATGCCTGGCTGTCAAGAGGAGCTTAATTTTAGAAGACTGACCATTTGCTGCAATCTGGAAGGAGCAGAAGCACGTGTCATGTGTGGAAAGTTAGCATCTAACAGTGTAGCATCAAAATCTGCTCCATTAGAGTGAAATTCTCACCAACAAGTGGACATTAGGATAACCTCGGGCAGTTCTGGGCATGGTCGTGGAACCACTACTTCTTTGATCTGTAGTAGAGGATACCAGAGTCACTAAAATGTACATCCCACGAACAGGGCATCCCTGCACTAAACTTTGTTGCAGCAGAGATTTTTCTGCCTATACACACTTAGAAGGCAACACTNACGAACAGGGCATCCCTGCACTAAACTTTGTTGCAGCAGAGATTTTTCTGCCTATACACACTTAGAAGGCAACACTACACAACCTATGCACCACACAGGAATAGCTGTTTTCCAGGCAGCACATTACAGTAAGTGTGCCAAACATATGTCCAAAAGAAACCCAAGCATAACTGCCATCGTGGCCACCAAAGGGGACAACATCAACAGGTCAGTCTTCAGACAAAACTTCTCAGAGGGAGAAATCACCAATGCANCGTGGCCACCAAAGGGGACAACATCAACAGGTCAGTCTTCAGACAAAACTTCTCAGAGGGAGAAATCACCAATGCACCACATCTTTACCCAAGTAGACATGAGAGAGCTCTCTGAAGATTTCTTTCCACTTTGGCAGTTCACCACCAGTCATGTGATCACCAAATTAACATCTAAAAGGCCCAGTTCCATTGGCAGGAGACTAGTCAGCACAACACATGACTCGTATAATTCAGGGCCCAAGCCAAATTCTCTCTGAAGACAGGGTGGGGGCACAAACTGATAGAACAAGAGGAACTCTTTTCACATACGACTGGAACCACTTAACAGCCTCTCTCCTGAGCCTGCCTTATGCTGATGAAATTACTGGAAGGAAAAGCTCACAGTTTACTCAAGATCCTGGGAATTACCCAACAGAGCCAAAAGATGTTGTCTAACAACCAATAAAGGGGGCCCAATCACAGTTATGCAGAGTTTAATGGAATATCATAAGAACCACAAGTGATACAATAAGAGTGCATATTCTTGGACTGACAACTGACAAACTATCATTACGATATTCTCAAACATCAGTCACTTTTGGGTCATTCACTGTCAAGTTCCAAATTTCAGCTGATGAACGTGTGGATCATGTCAGATGTACCAACTTTACTATGATCAAGGTCTTGCCCTTGTATGGGCAAGGGTTAAAATTAGTGCTGAGGCAGTACAGACATTAAAAACCAGCTGGCATTCACAATACCGGAACCACCCAACCTGATTTTGTAAAATGATACTGAACATAGATGTTTGTTTTTCTTTCCCATTTATGCTGGGCAAATCGTTAATTTATAAAGCACTAATTAAAAGCAAAACACACCAAATTTTATAAATATTTTTGTGAGAATGAAGTATACAATCTATAGGGTAGAAAGTTCAATAGTCAATTTCTGCACGAGGTGAAGGTAACCCAGCCATTAATTAGATGCAATTATTAAAACTGATTAGGCAAATGTTGGTAAAAAAAATTATTATTGTATAAAAATAATTATTCCACATGTGTGTTTTGTTCAAATTTCTACTCATTGCCATTGAAAGATTAACCAAAACATAGTTTAAGTCAAATTAATATAGGTGCTAATCTGCTGGCTGTCCAATTTTCCCCATTTTGTTTGTGTTTCGGTAACCACATGAAGGTTATATAATACTGTAATGCTTAGCCAAGTTTAATTTCTAATTAATCCACACGCATGAGCAAAATTTTATTTTGTTTAATGTGCAGCTAAGTAATTTGACAGGATTTGGTAAAGTAATGTGTGGAATTTTTTCACAGTTGCCAGTAGTAATGAAAATAGGGCATTTTTGCAGTAATATTTGCAAAAGCCGTGTGTTTTGGTGCAGGAATAATACTCTGCCTCACTGCAGTTTTTTTCAAGCTGGGTGTCTAGTTGAAAATTAAGATTTAAATTACACGTTATGATTTGTACAGAAGAACTGAAAATGTATAAGGTGCTGGTTTCAAATTAAACTTAGGTCGTATGGTGTTGGGATTTGCTTAAGCATTAAAAGAAATAGTTATATTTTATATCTAAGAAACAGTTTTGTGGTAATGACCACGTAGAACGTAGCAGCCTGTGTCGTAGGCAGGAAAATATAGTTTACAGTAATTGTAAGTAAGCCTCTGAGCACCCCCCCTAAGTCAGCTAACCTGCTCCGTTCTCCATGTGTGATTCACAGAATGGAGCAACAGGTCTGACAAGATGCGATGTTATTGCATCTTGGTACTCTTAGCAAGGGAATTACCGTCATCTGGCCCTTGCTTGCTGTGACGACCCTTAGTACCCAACCTATTTCATTCACCCAACGAGGAGGGACTACGTGGGTCAATAAGAAGGCATCTACAGCTCCTACAGCCAACCAACAGCCAGGTAACCCATCCCAGTCGGCTTTCAGCCTTTCCTCCTCTCAGGATCAGGCGCAAGCCACCCGCAGACTGCAGGAGCCTCACTCCTCAGTCCCTCCTAGTAACTTGTTTGAGCCACGCTGGGAGATCACTGGCAAACTGCATCCAGTCATCATCCGCCTGCGGTTCGGACTGCCCATGGCACTGGGCCTCGCCAGTATTAACTACCAGATGCCAGCACCCGCTGCCGCCACCTGGATTCCAGCAGTCTCTGGACCAGCCACCACCAGCCACACACCAGCCCCCCCGTGGACGGCGCCCGAAGAGTCGTCCACCACAGCCTGCCAGCTACAGCGCCATTCTACAGATGGTAAGCCAGTATCCACTGCCACCCATACCACCTTAGACGCCTACATAGCCTGCCGCCGCCCAATCAGGCCGAGACTTTACACCGGCTCCCTCTGAGCTAAGGCGCACCCACAATAACCAGCCCATAAAGCCACCCACATAAATTTATACATATTAATATTTAACCTACCACTATTTCTTTTCAGCTATAACCAACATGTCCCTTCAAAATCCGTTGTTAATCCGTACGGACTTTTAACAAATTATNATTTCTTTTCAGCTATAACCAACATGTCCCTTCAAAATCCGTTGTTAATCCGTACGGACTTTTAACAAATTATTAAAATTTATTGAAAAAATATACTTATAACTTAAAACAATTTATATAGTGCTTCAGTGCTAAAAGCAAGACAAAACCTTTTTCCATATATATTTTTTAATAACCAATTGATTTTTCAAATGTTCTTTTCAAAAGTATCAAAGATACCATGAATGGATTATATAAAATTTATTTAATGAAGTGAAAATATTTTTTACTAAATGGTGAAATTTTAGAGACTAAATAAGATTATTTTATTTGCTGTAAAATATGGGTCTCTACCCATTGAAGTCAATATCACCTGTATTGTCACCTTATCATACATAAATTTTTCTGCACAGGTAAGCAAAGAACACAAACAAAACATGCAATACAGTATAACCTAATCTAAAAGTACTGGGAAATTTGTGCAATAAACATGCTAAATTAAAAATTTTCCAAACACACAAATTTTTTAATAAATAATAAATAAGGTTCTTAGTTGCAAATAACATTTAAGATGCATGCAGTATGTCTAGTACACAGTTGGAGATTTTATTTGCACAATCTCTGTCCTCCTCATAACTTCTTTTTAGAAGTAAGGTTTTAATGTTAAAATATTTTAGTATANTTTATTTGCACAATCTCTGTCCTCCTCATAACTTCTTTTTAGAAGTAAGGTTTTAATGTTAAAATATTTTAGTATACGAGAGTCTAGTATTCAGAGCCATGGTATTTTTGAACGACTTTCTAAACTGTTATCAGAATAAAATTTTTTTGTCATGTCCTAACCCTAATAATTTTTGTACACGGTTTGTGAGGTACTGAACATAAGGGTATTTTGATTGTTAACATTTTCAAGTGACATTAAATATGACTTTTTTTTACAAACTACCATAGAGTGTACAGGAAGAGAAAATTACAGTATAAAAAGTGATGGCAAAACTCACATGTTNTTATTTGCACAATCTCTGTCCTCCTCATAACTTCTTTTTAGAAGTAAGGTTTTAATGTTAAAATATTTTAGTATATGAGAGTCTAGTATTCAGAGCCATAGTATTTTTGAACGACTTTCTAAACTGTTATGAGAATAAAATTTTTTTGTCATGTCCTAACCCTAATAATTTTTGTACACAGTTTGTGAGGTACTGAACATAAGGGTATTTTGATTGTTAACATTTTCAACTGACATTAAATATGACTNACTGAACATAAGGGTATTTTGATTGTTAACATTTTCAAGTGACATTAAATATGACTTTTTTTTACAAACTACCATAGAGTGTACAGGAAGAGAAAATTACAGTATAAAAAGTGATGGCAAAACTCACATGTTCGCTGTCTCGTTCACTGTCCACTCCATTTACATGGTTGTTAACATTTGTAATGTTCGCCTTGTTCTCCTTCTCCTCCCAGCGTTCAAACTTTGCCCTAAGCTCCTTGGCACGTGCAGCATTTTGGGCCTACCAGAGAGTAACAAAACTGTTAGGAATTACAACTATCAAATTAACCATACTGATAAAAACATTTTTTCGCATATTCAATGATTGGTGAAATGAAATTTGGTTGGTACGAGATGGCTGTGCAACCACAATCAGTCTGCATTTCCACAACACAAGTGGTTTTCAGTGGCAAAAGCTTCAATTTAAGTAGTACACATTAAAAATAAATTGAGAAGTGATAAAATTATTGAAATTAGCAAAGAAATACAAACATTGAAACTACAGCTATTAAGAACAGATCACACTATCCAACAAAATAAACAAAAATAAGAAAAACAAGAAATACCACATAAAATATTTAAAAAACTACAAAAATAAAAAATTTGTTTCGCCAACTTAAACTTAGTCTTTCTGTTTAAAACCAAGTAGATCAAAATTTGTCTAGTTTTTTTTTGTGTATTTAGTTGACAACTACAAACTACTCTCAAAAGGCGTGAATTTTATAAGCACATCTAAAATGTATGCCTTAATCTACATAATACAATTGCAGGTACTACACTGGCTACAGGCTAAAAACAGTTGATTACCCATTTTAAGTTTAATGCTACTGAATACAATTTACTTGATTATTGTTAACACTTAATTCGATGCCAGTTCATCCCTGCATGATTAAAAAACTTTCTTTCTGATGGCCCTACCTCATGCCAGTATGTTAATAAGGACAATTTCACACTTTGTAAACCTAAACTTACAGCTCAAAGTTTTGCATCATTGCACTATCCAGAATTTGTACTCAAGACCCCTTGTTCTAAGTAACTTTAGATGCCATTCCAGCCTTTTATGATATTCAGAGTTCTCAAACAGACTATATGTAGACATTGAAAAACTGATGAAATTTCTTATATTTGACAATAAAGAACTGCTTCAAGATGATCATTATCAGTTTGTTGTGCGTAAACACACAGAAACGTGCATCACTGTATTTATGGTCCTCTGGCTTGCCACATGTTTTATAAATGAATACAGTCTAGTACGAAAAGTTTGTCTATAACCTGCATTATGTACATCTCCTCGGTTAACTTATCAAAAGGTTGTTAAGCACTCTTCTTTTAGACCAACTGTTATAGTAAATTTAACACATGTTCAACACAAAACTGCTCTATTCTTCCTGTAGCTCAGGACCACCAACCATTGAAACAGTGTTGACAATTAATGAACTCGCACCAAGTCAGGTGGGTGGAAATTTAAAATGGGTCCTGCACAAGTATTAAGAGGTCATTAAAAGAAACTACACAAAAACCTGCCGTGAAATTACAACTCATCTAAAATTCTAAACAATCCATATTTACAAGGTCACAACACAAGTCCAGGCATACCGCCCACCTTGAAATGCCAAAATCTCAATAAACTTAGCAATGTTCAGGTAATGGGCACAATTTAACAATTGGACACTTTAAAAAACTCCATTGGCAGTGCGCACTGTAACAACTCGCACAATACCAAGGTGCTGGTTCCTTTCATGAAAGAGTCCAATAAGGAGGTCAGTCAACACATGGGTCTTGGGGAACAGCACTGCATGCTTGTGATCGAAGGGGAGGTCAGAGTGCTGGAGTCTACTGCCCACCCTCAACAGACCTAACAAAGGGAACGAGTTTTTGAATCTGGGGAGAAAAACACTTGCCATTCTGCACAGAAGCAAGTTCTTTTAACACCACAGACTGCACATGCAACAATAGAATGTGAAGGGACTTGTCCAACTCATTAGAGGTAAAGTGCCCAGTTAGACGATTTGCAAGAGTGTTACGGCATTTGTGGATAAAACAGAGCACTAATGACATCACTCGAAGGGGCCACCAAGCAGGGGGTTCCCGTAACCAGGCTGGACCGGTTCACCAAAAGGGATGCCCTACTAGCTGAGAGGGCAACAGTCCACGAGATGCACAATCCACAGGATTGGACTAATGGAACATTCTTCCACCAGGATGGCGTGGCGAGCTCCTGGATCTCACTCACCCTGTTGATGACAAAAGTTTTCAGTTGGTGACAGACGAGTTCAGCCAACAAAGAACAATCTACGAGTCTGTCCAGGCACTGATAGACACTGTGATGGCAGGGGGAACTACTCTACCACATTATGAAGTAGACAAGCTAACAACAAAGCCCCACAAAGCTCCAACCATGGGAAAGACTAAACCCTTTACTGGAGCAACCCTTAGATTTTTCCAGAGTGTGGTTACTCCCGTAGGTGTGGCAAGGCGTAAATAAACCACTGCATCATAGCCATTCTCTGAGCTATCAGAGAATCCATGCAATTCGTAAGATAAACCTGCAGGGCCAATTAATGTCTGGCAACAACAACTGATGCTAGAAGTGGTAGCCTACTGTTGAACTCCCTTCACTTCTCAAGAATATTATCTGTATACTCAGCATTCCAATCAAGTTCCTTCAGCCAGAGTGTCTGGATGAGGTGTTAACATAGTGATAGGAGAGAGCCACTCAAGAGGATCAAAAATCCTTGCCACTTCGGATAAGATTTCTCTCTTTGTGGTCTCTTTGCAACTAGGCTGTATTTGCAACTAGGCTGTAACTTTTATGAGAACCAATCAATACTGGGATTCCATTGTAGTCCTAACACCTTCCACTGAGAGCCAGTCAAGCAAGGCGGGCTGGTTACTGTCAAACTTTCGCAATTTAAAATCAAAAGCGAGCACTGAAATATACTCTCTTTACAGGACGTATGCAGAATCAGCAAAACTAGAACCGGTGACCACATCATCAACATATATGTCTGACTTCAGCACATTTGCAGCAACAGGAAATTGCTCCTCATCCTCAGCCAGCTGCTGCAAGGTGCAAGGTGTGAAGTGCCAAGTATGGAGTGGAGGCAATACCATAGGTCACCCACCATCTTTAAAGGATAGTCCTCCACCAATCCACTGTCATCAAAGCACCAAACAATCAGTTGAAGGTCCTGATGGCTAGGACATACTGCTATCTGTCTATACATTTGCTTACTATCAGCTTTTAAGTCAATAACATGCAGCCTGACCTTCAACAAAACATCAATGATGTAGCATTGCAACCTAAGTCCAGTTAAGACATCATTAAGAGACACACCTGTTGAGCTCTTTGAAGATGCATTAAACATGACACAAAGTTTGGTGACCGAGCTTTCGGATTTGATGAGACAATGAGTGAAATATAATACGTTGGTGAAGAGGACAATTCTGAAATGGGCACCTTCTCCATGTCCCCTCTATGCTTACACAGAATAAACGCAATCCAAAATGCTCAGGGGTAAAATTTTTGACTTCCAATTACATAATTCCAAATTTGGAGGGAAAAAAAACTGTTTTTAGTCGGGGCATGTCTTTCTATGAAAACTGTCAACACTGCCCAAGTTTAAAAATATTAGAATTTGCAGTGTTTACTCACAGTTTCACTTGCTTCTTTTTTCATAAGGAAAAAAGTCTTCAAAACTGCACCATTGATATGCAAGTCAGACAGAACTTGGTTGTTTATGCATGCTGATGTATTGGGGTGTTTGCCGGCTGCAAGGCAAGTGCTGGCGCCATCTCACCAAATTTTTGTGGAACGGAAAACGGTTTGAATAAAATTAATCACACAAATGATGTTTGTGCATCTTTGGTTAAGAGTGCTTCATACCATGACATATTTTGTCTCCAAGACAGAAGTGCAAGAGCACTAAGGGTGGCCCAGACACATGCATTGATAGACATACTACCTCTATGCACAAGCAGTCTTTCTGCAACTTGCCCCTATGAAATTTTGTGGTCATTGTAATTTTATGGTGTGTTACAAAAATGTAAGCTGCACAGTACTGCACTACTATAAATATCATGTACCAAAGTTATTTCATGTAATAAAAAAAAAAGTGTGGGATCACCCATTTTCACCACTTTTCAGTTTCAAAACATTGATGTACTCAACATGTAAGATTCAACAGTCTCTTCTTCAGTCCTACTTAACACATTGTATATGTGCAAGGTGTGGGGGCACAATGCATGTGTTTGATGTAAAAAATGTTTAAATAGAACACAAACTGATCTACAGGTATTTTCTCACATTTGTTGGTTTTCACTTTTCAAGTGAAAAATGCTTCTGCAAACTCGCAAGAAATAGGTAAGGAACAAAAAAATGGCAAAATAAGTCAAATTAACAACGACATTTTGTCTTATGATGCGCCAGACTTCATTAAACTTTCTGCACTCTAATTATTAAAACTGTATGCTTATTTGAAATTCAAAAACTAGGGTTAGTGCCATTTATTTATTTAATGTTTCATTTTATTAGAAATCTTAGCTTGCTTTAAAAATACAAAGCTTGATATGTTCAACATGTCAAGAATATTTTTCCCGAAACCAAATGCAAAAACTGTCCGAGGTTTACAATTTTAAATGCTATATAAAATACTTGGGGCCTAGAAATTTTCTTGATCCGCAAAATAATGCAAAATGAGAACTACTCTAAAATTATGTTCATTCATGAAATGCTGTCCTAATTCCTGTATTCATGAAACATTGACAAAATTGCTTGTTTAAGTGTATCTAAAACCCCAGTGCGAGCTTCTTTTACCATGATAACTCTTACAATCATTAACTTTAACAATTTTCCATTTTCTATAAAGCACTCATTTACTTCATACACGTGCAGATAACAAAACTATTTGCGTGGTGATCAATTTGGTGACTATAAAAACGGAACAAAATTTTACTTCATGACGATTCATAAATCGATTTATAGAAAGATAATCTATGCACTTACTATTCAATACATATCGAGCCGAATTGCTATGGTGCTCGTTTACGGGGAGAATGAGACCGGACATGCATTTTATTTCTAAACTAACATATGTAACAAAA
>NQII01002956.1:145698-160135 GCA_002778355.1 Clitarchus hookeri
ACACACCCCACACACACACACACACACACCCCACACACACACACACACACACACATTTTTTTATGGAATGTAACAATTATGCAGTAAACATTAGCGCTGTATTTGTACACTGCAGACTGTGTTTTGTGGTTCGGTTCTCAACAACTAGCAAATACGGCATTTGCAACTATTGAGTGAGGGCAGTAAATGTAGTTTGCTGCTTGCATCGCAAAACCTGTTAAGAATGCCAAAAATAGTAATTGTTTTAGATAGTGCCTGGCAGTTTTAATGTGAAGATTTTTTTATAATCTGACCAAAGTGTAAAACTGTGATGTAAACACTGGGTGGGCAGGAAAAGACACTTGCTTAAACACTGCTGTGCTGTATGCACAGCAATTTAGTTACAGTGGAAGACATAAAAAATTAAAATACAACTGAATTGGAACCAAATTTGTGTAATTTTCATGTTGCCAAGAAAACAAAAACAAATAGGGTTCTACCTCTTCATTGTAAACATTTTTACTATGTAAAGAGTATTTTTATTTTATCAATAAAAAAATATTTACTAGTATTTTGTAGTTAGAGCTATATTGAACTGAAAAGTAATTTAATTTAAAATGTCGTTACCTAAAAATGAACAAAAACTGTATGTGGGTGATGTAAAAATATTGTAAAGTTCAAACACTAGTGGATGTTCTTTGGCAGTTTAAAATGTCAAGATAAAGTTGACGCATGAAGCTTAATCTGACTATAATAAACACGTCTTCGCCTCATCTGGACGTGCCTTCACATTACCACAGGTGGGGTTTGAACCCTGAAACAACTTGTTATGAGTGCCTACAAGTATGCCCCTTGTTGCGGGAACACTCACGGACACGTCAGCCAAGATTGTTCACCCTGATGTCTGACATCACACCAACTCCCAGACATGTGAAGGAAGCCGGCGCAGCGGCCAAAACCACATTTCAGAGCGACCTGCTTTAACAACGAGCCAAGAGATTGCGCTAGAGAGTGCAGCTCTGCCCAGAGGCGGAGCTCATTACCGNATTGCGCTAGAGAGTGCAGCTCTGCCCAGAGGCGGAGCTCATTACCGTCTGCGCCCCTGCACCGCAGACGAGCCCACAGGCAGGTAGAATATAAGGCCTTGCACCACCGAGGAACAATAGTTTTTCTCCAGCAGCTCGCTTCACCACCTTGTGTGCTGGGACTTTCTGCTGATAAAGTCTTCGCGACATTCCAGAAGCTCTACCAGATTTTCACCAGCTACCCCCAAAGAAGTCTGTAAATCCTTTGAACTGCCAAACACCCTTCTGGTAATGGCAACCGCACTACTCTTCTGGTAGTGTTTAACACCCTATCCTATTGACAGTGATCCCCGGCATCATTTCTGGACAAAGGCATTAAGATAGTTGGGGACAGTAGTTGTAATAGCTACCTAGTCGCATCTGCTTTGTTCAGATCAGACCCAAGTCCCCTTCTCCTGATAGTGGTATACTTCTGGTCAGTTCTCTGTTAGTTAAGAGGTAGTACGGGCCACCATGTTTATTCCTCAAGGAATAAATAAGTTTTCTCTCAAACCTCTACCTACTGGTTTCTAAGGGCGACTAATTTTATCCCTTGTGGACGTCAGCCTGCAAGGGTAAAGCAGGAGACCGCATCTTTGACAAACCCATTACCTAACCTAGTGTAGGGCTGCAGGCTCCCTTAACCGGGTGCACGTACGTTGTACACCCCAGTCTGTAGTGTGTACCTGGTGCGCAGTACGGTAGACCACAAGCACTAGCAACACAATCCACAAGGTGGCTAGTAAGCTAGCCCAGTCTTCACTCTGTCCACCGCACTGAACTGTCGCCGGAGGGAGTGCTAGATTGGTTCTGGAGGTCTGCCCCCCTTTGGACTTACACCCTATATCATCAGTCTCAGAGTAAAACCACCTCTCCAACCNTCAAGTGAAAAATGCTTCTGCAAACTCGCAAGAAATAGGTAAGGAACAAAAAAATGGCAAAATAAGTCAAATTAATGACATTTTGTCTTATGATGCGCCAGACTTCATTAAACTTTCTGCACTCTAATTATTAAAACTGTATGCTTATTTGAAATTCAAAAACTAGGGTTAGTGCCATTTATTTATTTAATGTTTCATTTTATTAGAAATCTTAGCTTGCTTTAAAAATACAAAGCTTGATATGTTCAACATGTCAAGAATATTTTTCCCGAAACCAAATGCAAAAACTGTCCGAGGTTTACAATTTTAAATGCTATATAAAATACTTGGGGCCTAGAAATTTTCTTGATCCGCAAAATAATGCAAAATGAGAACTACTCTGAAATTATGTTCATTCATGAAATGCTGTCCTAATTCCTGTATTCATGAAACATTGACAAAATTGCTTGTTTAAGTGTATCTAAAACCCCAGTGCGAGCTTCTTTTACCATGACGAGGCCGGTACTTGTACCTACGTTTATGCCGTACACCCAGAGGAGTGGTACTAAGTTGCAAGAAAGGAATCCAGCTACAGTCTCCAAAGCCAACGGCAGCTGCAACCCAGCCCCAACTGCACTTAGCAGCGCTTTGGTGTAATTTTCTCCAGTCTGTTAAGCTTTGTTTCTATGAGGCGGAGGAGTATCCTGAAAGTATAACTTTAGCAAGTTGGAAATAACCGTGAATGGAGTATACTAATTCAATTCAAAACAACTAATTACTAACTTTCTGTTGCTGGCTTTCGAAACTTCCACATAATATACAATCGAAGAGTCCATTGCCACCCCAAAACAACTTTCAGAATAATGATACCCAATTAAAGAATATTTATCCTACCCTTGTCTCCTAAAATGTTAAAATCATTGAGCTGCACAAAACTTTACCAAGCGGATTATGCCTCTGGCATAAAATCAAAATTTAATTATATATTAATGATAAATTTAGACATCTAGATATTATTTTAGTAAAAACATGTTTTTGATGCAAGTGACAAACGCAAACATTAAGCAAAAAATGCAATTTAAAAATTATTAAATTTTATATGGGGTAAAAATGGGTTATTTTTCTCTTTTATGCAACAGCGGTTCTCGGTTCAGGTTCTGAAGGCTAAGAACTGGTGAAATCGAGAACAGACAACTGGAACCAACCCGTCCATAATTATTACCAAACAGAAACAAGTTATGTCATGAAACCCAGTTTATACTTTTACATTGAGTAAGCATATATACACTTTCCTGCTCTTGCAACTAGGTACTGAAACAACTTCAGAACAGTTTCAAAGTTATATATATCTAACCTGTTTGAGGAATTCATCTTCAACTTTATCCGATGCACGTACAACATTCGGGTTGATACGTTCATCTTCTTCTTCATTCTCATCATCTTCATCTTCCGTTTCACTTTCCTCTTCCGAGCTCTCAGATTCATGGGTATAATCTGGAGGAGGGGTAAATCTTTTCAGTGGTTTGGGTCCTGGGAAAAAATTCACACACTTATGTAAATTCAATACATCATTCACATACACATAAATTTAAATTACAAAAACCTGTGTAGCTTTACTGGGCATATAGTAACACCCCAAATTAAAAAAACTTGCAGATCTCAATCTTCACATTTGATTGCAAACTAATTGGTAAAAATTAAATAATATTTATACAATTATGAAATTAGCACATGGAAGGGTATCTTTTTTGATGCAATGAGAAATATAACCAAAGTTCGTATAATGCAAAGGAAGCTAAGAAAAATTGCACTTAAATAATTCTAAACTAGTTTATAGTAACAATTTTCAAGTTTAGTCAATTCACTGGCATTACATAAAATTTTATAAAGTTAATGAGCAGGAAGACAAAACATACTCTTTCAATTCACTGAAACTTCATTTCTCATTAAAAATCCAACTGATGTCTTACCATCTGGCAATTCCTCCTTATTGGCATTCTCCTCTAGTTGTCTGAACAAGGACAGCATCTTGCTGGTTGTGTGGCTGCGAGCCACCAGTTTTTCGTCGTCTTCAGCCCTATCCTCGCAACGCACCACATTGGGGTCACGATAAATCTCACGTTCTGGTGACTCCGTCTGCAAAAAGAGACAGATATACATTACTGAAAACTACTGCTGTTTAAATGGGCTATTTTTAATATTTGCATGCTCAATGGTCCATTTACTAGGCACCAAACAAACGCAGAAAGAAATAAGTCATATGTGGATTATACTAAATATTGCACTGTCATTACAATAAGAAAATTTCCGACTAACCGTTTACCCGATTACAGTGCAAATTTTACAAAAATTTGTTTCCTTCAAATTATTTACGTATATGTACTACAGTACTCTTGTCAACTAATGATTTTTTTAAATGTGAAATTTAAGAGAGAGTATTAAAAAACTGCCCAACATTTGGTGATGGGAATTTGAAATGCTCTAAAATTCTCTTGCTAACAGGTGTGTGCTACTGATTTTGCAATAAAATTATATTTTAATTTGTAAATACATTAAGTTTCTAACTACCCATGACAAAATTATCTACTTTATAGTTTAAATGTAATATATTACCAATCAAAAAATATTAAGTTCTATTTATTTACACTGCTTGACTGAAAATAATCTTTAGTGCACCTGTTAGGATAATGAAAAGCTACTACAAACTGCAACTATATACAGACTGTAATAAGTTTGCTTTTGTAAGGACAAGTTTAGAACACAACATATGCTAGTGAGGTAAGAGCTGTCACAGCACACAGATTCAAGGAACCAATGCTGCAAAACTGTTTGCAGCGTAAGTGGTAACTGATACAAAAGCAGTATCCATGAATATCCATCTGCACAACTCACCGCCTGATGAAGCTGGCCTAGCCAGTTAAAAGTAGTGATCGTGTGCAACCGCATTAAAAATGTGTCCGTGTGTGCGCCTGTCAACAAGTACTAGACTGTGAATACTTTAATTCCCGTCCTTTTATGTATTTTTGGTAGCCTAGCGGCCTACTTGTAACCTCATCTCCACTTTACAGTCACATTGCATTATGTGTCCGTAGCAAGAACAGAAAAACATTTACAATGGAAGTACATCTGCAAAGGATAGTATCTCCTTTCCAAATATCAGAACACACACTGCTAGTTATTAATATTACAACACCAAGAGGGATGTAAACTATTACAACCAGATTTACGAGACAGAATACCCATTATATACATTACCCTTGCAAATTGAAATTACTTGCAGAACAAGGGAAAATTAGTATTGTGTCGTCACACCACAGGCGGCAATAACTGCTGTTAAACAATGCAGTACTGAGAGAAGAGACTTTGGATGTTCGTCTGAAATATCGCCTTTCATGCTGCCTTGAAGTGTGTCCAAAGTTCATCCATTGTCACTGGTGTGTCCTGTGGCAGACCAGTCGTCCGACTGAACCACTAGTTTTTTTTATGGGTGAGAGATCCAATGAATGCGCAGTGCGACATTGTCATCCAAGAATAGTCAGACGATGTGTGTTGCATGCGGTCGCAGTGTCCTGATGGTACAGGTCCCCAGGCTGGCCTTTAAGGTAGGGAACAGTAAACAAAAAAGGCTCCAAGATCTCGGTGATTAAAGTTGCTGGTCAGTATACCAGCTATGTAGACTACACAAGCGAAACTGGAATCTGATAACACCCCATAACATAAGACCAGGTGCTGGGCCAGTATGCCTGAGCATAATGCCAGACTGTCAGGCATGTACCACAGTGTCACCACACATGGGTGCAACCATCATAGTGTTGCAAGCAGAAGCTGAATTTATCGGAGAAGACTGACATATGCTATTTGCCACTCCAGGCCAAACAATCCACTCACTATTGCAACCCCAGAAACCTGGAGTGAGAAGTTGGGGGCAACCGTAATAGGTGCTTGAAAAAGATACCCTGATGCTGCAGACTATGACAAAATGTGTGCGCGGACAGACTGATATGCTTCATGCCTGATCTCGTAAGCAAGGGCATTTGCCATTGCTGTACTGTTCATAACCGCAATGCACACCAAAGGTTTCCTTGCGCTCTGCATGACAGGGCTGTTGGCTTCCTGCAAGTCGCACATTCTGTCCCCCCTCAACACACTGATCCCATAACCCCTTCACTGCTGTTGCATTTCTTACAATGTGAGAACCAACTTCACGGAAGGGATAATCCATAATCCAGATAAACTAAGATTCTCCAGCAGTCAAAGATAGAAACATATTTGTATAATGGTTGTATTCTTCAATGTTGCACGCTCATGTAATATGTACACTAAGAGCGGAGAAATAATGCCACCACCTCTGTGGCTCCCAACCTCCAGTTATGTACAGTTTATTAGTGTCGCCATTGGTGCACACACTGCACCACTCGGCTGAACAATTAATCACATTTTTCCTAGCCTGCTCTAGGCATTCCCCCAATGTGGAATCCTTCAGATGTGTCCTTGGTGTTGCAATTTTAATGGTCAGTAGTGTATTTGAAAAAAGCACTACAGTTGAGTCATTTACTAGTTAGAGGTTAAAATACTGTTGTCAAATTGCTAGATGTAGGTTTTTCTATTACTAGACAAGCGTGGCATTATGTACAAGCCACACAAGTAAGACATTACTGGCATCATAATAAAGTTCAAAACATTTGGGTTTGAGATTGGGTTAAATAAAATTGACGTATTTTTTTACTCTGTTCTCAGTCACATACCACTTTTGTTTAAATAAAAAGAAAGAGAAAAAGGACACAGCTTGGAGGTGGCTTCAAACCGAGTCAAAATGCTGCCCTTTGATTCTAAGCTGCCATAAATTTCAACTCACCCCCAGGTTTCTCACAGCTGTTTTGAGTGGACAGATTTTCTACTTCTGATGAGCATAATTATAAGATTATTACTTTGGAAACCTTGTAAAGTTGGTTATGAAGGAGTTTATATGAAAATTAGTTTAATATCTAACTGCTTTAAATGATTTTCCACAGTTAGCTAGTCTACACATTGGCACACTTGACAATGAATATGTAATTATTTCATCACCTTCAGGGCAGATATCTTTGAACAAAAACACAGTGCACACAATGCTGCTCTCAGTTCANACACATTGGCACACTTGACAATGAATATGTAATTATTTCATCACCTTCAGGGCAGATATCTTTGAACAAAAACACAATGTTGCTCTCAGTTTATCAGCAAGACAGTGAGCAACAAAATATAACTTCACAAAGTCTCAACAGCTACATCTTAAGTTTCAGGATTATTTTTTTGCTGCTAGCTCGTCGAGTAGCTATAAAGAAAGTAGAAACAAATCTAATGCAGAGGAATGTAGACCACTGTGGTTTTGGAGTTGAACAACTTATTTCTTTTGTGGAACTGAATGAGAAAACAAGTTTTTTTTTTTCTGTATAAAAGTCATTAACTGACAAACTGTTCTATTTTGTATTGGAGTGTGTTTCAGAGTGTGACCAAGTACAAGCCTTAGCGAGACTCAACACTGAGTCAGCAGTTGGTCTCTTGCAAAATGACTTTTGTAACTACACAGTGTAAACAAACTTTATTCCATTAGAAAATATCTGCAATGAGCAAATAACCTTAAATTATTATTTTCCTCACAATCTACAGTACATTAAATACAGCAAAAGCAACAGTTAAATTTTTTAAAAGCTCACAAGTGGCACTAACTACATATCGTAATAAGCCAAATACAAAAAAAAAAAAAAAACATTTTGTTAGGAAATTTAATACTGTATTTTAATGAGACTGTGCAGAAGAGATCCATGCAATTTATGTAGAAATGGTTGGACAGAAACTTCATTTTGGGTGGGTTTGCATCAATACTCCCTCTTGGTACTGGTAATTTCAGTTTAAAGTTAACATATCAAATGCAATATGGCTGCAAAAATAGCTTTTCAGTAAACCCTGTAACATAAGGACTAATAATAAATCACATTTATTTTCTATCTAACTTATGTGAATAATATTTTTGCTGATTGTAAATTCAGAAAAAACTCAACCATCAGTCACTACTATGATAAAATGTTATCACATCGAAAATATTAAAGTTGCTGAAATTTGCAACAAACATTTACAATCACAAAAAAAGGTCAGATGTAGTGTTTGGTAATACGAGTCAACAGGAACTTCACTCCCATGTTAATGAAATTGATTTCAGAGAACCAAATAATTATGACTGACATTAAAATGAAAATTACAACATTGAGGCATTCAGTTCAAGTATGTCGTCGGTACTACTGCAGGAGTAATAATTTGGAAAACCTTACATTTGCCAAATATAATTTTATAATATTTTCAGAAGAGTTACAAATTTTTATTAAGAAAATTTAAGTCATTTTCTTGTTTATCTGGGCTACTGATGAACATTCAGAAAATGGATTCTTACTTTATCATGTCAAAAAGAAAGGCAATATTGTTTACTAGAGAGAACATTAACAATGTAACAAAACTGGTGAAAATTTTCAAGAAACTTAACACAGTATTGCTGTGTGGCTGAAGTAGCTAGTATGTGTGTAAAATAAATTCTTGCCCAAGCATTTTAGGAAATCACAATAACCCAAATGCTTCTGGCATTTCCAAAACCATAACAACCATAGTATTAAGTACCTGATCATACCTAAATTTGTAACAGTCACTTGGGAAAGCTAAAAGAGTATATTAAAACAAATACGGTGTGAATAAATTTAATCCTGGACACTCGGGAATAACCGAATATTGAGTTTATTCAAAGGTTAGCAAATAAAGCAATCACAGCTGCCTACACATTGAATATAGTATAGTAATCATTACAAAAATTAAATAATGACTTCTTATAAAATAAACTACCTGTACCTTTTTTTTGGAAAGCAAGTGCTGATAAGCCCTTTTTGCAAGGGGAGTATCGATAAATTAATTTCTTCTGCAATGAATGAAAAGTGCGCTTCCTTCTTTGGAATTAGTAACAAGAATAATTACAAATATTTATAGTCTACAAGCATTTTGATTTTGCTCCCACATTTCCTGGTGCTCCTAATGCACTACAAATACTTTATTTTACCCAAGAGGGGTCGACCTCAATTCTAGACTGATCCCAAATATTTACAAACTTACACTAGGAAAACTTTTTATTAAGCCATCCTGTAAATTAAAGTTCTTAGGATTCATGACAACTATTGTTAAAACTATTTAGTAATTTTGTTGAGTGGTTGACCTCCCTTCCTCCCTCTTCAACGAGCACCACGATATTCCACTGTTTGCACCACTAGCCAACCATCCATAAGGGATGAGCAGTATTAAGCACTAAGAGTGTTTCCCTTGAAAGGGTTTGGAGTACGAGCACTACACACAACCCGCCTCATTGCAAATATCGGAGAATCACACGCCAAAATACTGTTGGACAGCAAGTAGCCAGTTTAGGCAGCCATATTTTGAAGTTACTGAAGCCACTCGTTCACATGGATCAGACCCAGCAAGGACTTTGATTAAGAGACTGATGGGTAGCATTTCTCAGAGTTGAACACTGTTCATTCTGGATAAACCCTGCAGCACTTTATTCCTTAGTTTTCACTACTTATTAGTGAGTGGACATCCCTATTCGTTAACTTGCCACCACCTTATGCCTTAATTAATTCAGTAACCTGCCATGTACACAGGCACTTTTGAGCGAAAAATAGAGAAATCTGACCTGCACTCTCTGACATAAACAAGATTATTCCAGTGGTGAGTGACTGCACCTCATGGTGAGTANGGGGTCAGTCGCAACTTGCCGGTATTGTGGCTGTTCCGCCTATCTTGATTGGACCAGAGTCCTTCAGACACAACTGTCAAGGACTTTACTGAGAACCCATCACTAGGTCACACTCATGTTAATTCAGAGTTACTGTCACCACCCTAACCATACAGCATGCCATTGTCATTCATCACTGGGTATTGGAATTTGAGGACTGGTTTGAGTAACCAGGATCCTGGCACAGACAGGAAAAGGCTAAACAGTCTACTCGTCCACTTCCAGCTGACCCTGATCCATGGGAAGGGAACACACTTTTGCATTGCCACAGAGAAATCACTACAGCAATTCGAAACCTTCAACCTATGCCTTTCTCCAAGCAAGGATAAACAATAGTTAAGTTGCTAAAGCACAACCAACCCACGAGTCCACCAGACTCCCTCGGACGTCAGTCCAACCTACAAGGTAGCCTTGAAACTAATTCCAGTCAGGCAGCTGTAGTCTATGTCGAAAGTGAATAGACTCGTTGCTGCTATAAGACATAACCAAGCAGTCATCAATATGCACCATATTTTTCTGCGTGACAGATTTCTTCAGAGATTAAGAGAATAAAAATTTACACTATGCTGATCACACCATAATGCTAAGAACCAACATAAAAAGTTTAGTAAATAAAGATAAATATAAGCAATGAAGAATACCTATTGTGCATACTTTTTAAATGTAACCATATGGATTAGTTACAACAGTGCTGCAAAATTTTGCATACCTAAATATATTTCATAATTATGAATTGGTAACTTCCCAGGTCACAAAATAAATTATACTATCGAAAAATATTTCACCATAACACTTCACAACAAAATGTGTTTACAACTTAAGTTTCTCCTAATCAGGGAATGTGCGTACGCAAATTTGGTCTCGCTAAAACTATTGCTGAAACTGTGTTCAGTACATTGTATGTTAGCCGTTTTAATTTTCTCTTTCCTATGATTTCAGCCACTGTTTTACACTTGCAGATTCATACGTAGCAAAATATTTTAGTACAACGAAATTTATCACTTGAATGAGAAATTTATACAAACACCTAAATTGCCATACTTGTGTGTACTATATGTAAATTAGTAAATTATGAACACACATTAAGCAAAATATAACGAAATTCACCTTGTAGGTATACAATTTTTCTTGATACTATTCAATTCGAGGCCAAAGTACCATCATGAAATTTTTTTTTTTAAATATTTAGCCTCTATTAAGGTAAATATGATAGATCACAGGAGATCAGGAAAACCAGCTATTTACATTAAAAATGTAACAATGTTCACACAAAAATCATGATACAGAGAGATTTGATTTAAACCACCGACGCGTGACTCTTAGTACACTATCTCTTTTTGGTGCAACTTCATATCACGTACCCCAGAAGAGATGCGAACCCTGAATGGCAGCCACCCAAGCCAGCATTCAGTCTCCGTAGATAAGATGGATGCCTGGAGAGCGGAATGCTCATCAAGGAAGTGCATTATAAATCACCCCAGTCTAACACAACACTGTGAGAAGGAAGGCCAGCCGACCATTCCAGTGAAGCTGCCCCTGAGCTCATGTGGCCGATACCACCCACACAAAAGGAAAACCCTGCTTCCAGCCATCACACCTTCTTTATCACCCGAGAGATTGCAGCCAGCGGAGCTCCGTCTACGAAGAGAGGAGCCAACCTGCCGAAGCTTCCCAAAGACCGAAGGAACCAGAGACACCCCCCGCCCAGGAGAATATATTGCCCTGCTCCACACCAGAATGGCATTTGGTACCAGCAGCTCGCCTTAACACCAGTCATGCTAAGACCCACTGCTTTGTCTGCTCTCCTATGCATCGTGAGTAAACTCCCAGCTATCACCAAGACCAATGCCAGACTTCAAGCACACGCTGCAGCCTCGAAGAGTCATCTTTCCCCACACTCTACACTTGCAGTCAACCAACACACCCTATATTCCCCCTTTAAGTCATTTCAGGACAACACAGTTTCAGTTAGGGTAAAGTTGTTCTGATTGCTACCCAATTCGTTACTCTTGCTCTTCTAGCACGTCCTTTAGGCAAGGCTCTTAAAGCAGACAGGCCCCTTCACCTGTCTTTTGCTTTTACCTTCCGTAAATTAATCAGTGCATTGACTTACAGCAGGAGAGTACGGATCACACTGTTCTATTCTAGTTGGAATAAAATGTTCTAGTCTAACCGCCGTCTGTTCCTTCCTAAGTGAACTATACGTAGTCCTTCCTGGTGTCACCTCGCAAAGGAGGCAGGGAACCACAGTTCGAGATCTGGTTTGCCGAATCTAGAGTAGGACTGCAGCTTGTCCCCTAGAAAGGACTTGACATGTGTCATCCAAAACACAATCCATTAGACTGCCATCCATACTGAGAACCAGGTACACAAAGGAACCTGGTGCACACGTACGATAGAGCCCCGACCACTAGCAAAAGACACGACGAAGAGGCTAGATCACCCTTGTCAGTTAACCCACTCCATCCACTGCGTATAAACCCACTGGAAGGACTGCTAGGCCTGAAGCAGGGATCTACCCCTTCAGTGCTACACTTAGCTAGGGTATCATTGCCTGCCACCCCAGTGCAGACGTGAACACACTAGTACCTCGTTCCTGGTAAATGCCGTCCACCCACAGGAGGGGAAGTGGAGCGACAGGAAGGCAGCTGCTATCCTCTCAGAGAACCAAGCACTGCTTAACCAACCTACCCCAGCCTTCAGCCACTTGACCCCCCAAGAACGAGCTCACGCCGCCCGCCAACTATTGAGGCCTCACCTCACAGTCCCTTACCCCTCCACCGTAAATTTGTTTGGCCACTTAGCGAAAACCCTCAGAGCTGCTCATACTGTCAGAGTACCTCCGCCTGGACCTGCCCTGCCCCTGGTACTGGGCGTCGAGCCAGCCGACGCCGCCGGACCAGACCAGTCGGCCACCGACAGCTGTCCGGAAGCCTGCCTGCCTCTATAGAGCCAGCTCCTCACTGGAGTCTACCAGCAGACACGGTAACAGTCAGCCAGCCAGGTCGTGAGACTCCATCCAGAACCTACGCCGACTAGTGCTTGACCCATGGCAGTGAGGCAAGTCTGAGGTAAGCCAGCAGCCCCGCCAACATCACACCCCTGCAAGCCCAACCTAGCCCAGCTAGACCGTCTTGAGTCGGCAGCCTACCCGCCCGACTGTTCAAGGGCACAATTACGACCAAAAGCCAGATCCTGCAGACCCCGCCTCGGTAAGGTCTGCACCCTCAAGCCTGTGTGTCTGATTTACCACAAAGTAAAGACCTAGTAGACGCTGATGCGCTCCTGCCCCTAAAGCAGTATTACATAAATTCTGATAATCAATTTTAAAAATCTCAAATTCAAAAAAGTTCTAATTAATTTTGATTACATGCAGACCAAAATTATTGTATGGCATTTGTGAGAACTATACCCAGAAATTTATTTGAACAGTTTCCAACTATAAACACAATTACGGTTTTAGAAAATAAGTTTAGTCAATAGGGAAGTAAGCAAAGTAAAATGTTTGAAAAATTACTGAAGGGAAGTGCAACATACAAAAAGCCACAAAAAAAACAGTTGCTGTATGATCTGAGACACAGTAACTTTTTGGAAAAGTATTACTACTACCAACACGAGCCTCAATATGTTAGGTTACAACTGGAAACACACAGCAATATGAAGATGAATCCGGCAGCAGGAGAAGACAGCTTTGCACTCTGGGACTTAATGTACAATATTTGCATAAAAGGGAAATGTTAGTTTTAAGTAAATGATAATGCAACAAGAATGATCACAGTCAGAATATTAGAACTGTTAATTGTGGACAAGTGTCAGGGCCAAACACACACAGCAATGACCTTCACTTGTCCCTCTCGTGGCGGTGTGATGCGGAACTGCTTCCTTTGCTTGTCTGGAGTCTTGTAACCTTCAAAGAATTTGAACTTGCTGCTGACCTCCTCGGTCTCCACCTTTACATCCTCCACAGTGTCTGTACATCGCACCACATCATCAGACACCTGACGTGAGGTGAACAGCTGCAAGCCACACCACCATTCAAGTGACAATTGCTAACTGTCGCCCTTGTTATGCTACTTTGAAAGTTGCAAGTTTCCAATAAACTGTCATGTCCCAACACGAGTGTTTCAAAAGATTTACTCGAGTGCTGAAACATTCTCTCATGGTATTCAAAGTTAATTTTGTAGCCTAAAACTGAACTAACATACCTGCCAACTATAAATTTTGTAAAATTATTTATTGAACTTATTAATACCCTTGTCAATTACATAGTATAAAATTTCGAAAATATTTTTTTACTTCAAAATATGTAAAACCCTTTTTTTTTTTGATTACAAGAAAATTGTTGATGGCATGTCTTTAATATCATAGCAATGATCATATTAGAAAATAATAATAGTAGTAAATGGAACATAATAAATTTTTCAGTTTTCAATACTGCACAATTACTTTTCCATTCTCAAACCTTCATTATTAATTTTTTTTCAATTTCAATCTTGAATTATTAATTTTTCTGTTCCCAGTCCTTCAAAGTCATCCTGGTACAACATGTAAAGATAACGTGTTTAATTTATATGTTGGTATGCCTTTATTGCCAACATATTACATACAAATTTAAAGGTAAATACTATCCACATATAACATAGAGCAAAGTGAAAATATCTCCCAAATGTGAAAAACTGAAACTTGCTCAATCTCCTGCCTAAGAGAGAGAGTGTTTGTGAGGG
>NQII01002956.1:160884-215374 GCA_002778355.1 Clitarchus hookeri
CACTTAAATTCTATCAACTTATTTCCGCCGGTGTGGGGGGGTCGTTAGGGTGCCAGGAGGGAACAAACATCCCTCCTGCCTTCAGAACTTAAGTATTGCGATGCAAGTTAAGACATTAACAAACTGTAAACTACTGTGGCGCTGTTTTCTGCACTAGTATAACTGATTGTGCAAGTTCGTACTCTGCAAACTGGAAAGTCGTCTGGGCAGCACTGTGAAACTTCAATGATAAATAAAGTATAAAGCAAACTAATCTGGAACTTCTTCTTTTTACTTAATCGGTGTCACCTGGTACCGAGTCTCGTATTCTACCTATGAGCAAGCCGTGGCAACAAGTAATACTTCCGCAACGTTACAATATGGCGCCTACCTGTGAGGCGGTAATATATAATGACGGAACTTTACAATGTGTCTATTCCACTTATCAAACGTTCTCAATTTGGTTCCAGTTCTTAAAAATTTGTTCTAGGTTTTAAATTTTTCCTATCAAAAGTGTAAAAAATTTACTTTAAATAAAAAATCTGGCTTGCCTGGAATTTGTGTATTTTGGTAGAGATGAAATTGTACACCCCATTTTCAGCAGATGAACATTGGTTAAGAGTGTTTAAGTATGATGATGGTTTAGACTTTGAGAAATCGGTTTTTCACATTATCAAAACTTTGCATAGAATTCATTCTTACTCTGAATAGCCAACAAAATACTGCCACGCTTTGAAAGCAGTTATTTGCTTTTTATATCTGGAAATAAAAAAAATCTCTTCTACAATAAAGAACTACCATTTCGGTACCAACCCTCAAGCAAACTCGTGGAAATAGATACTTCTTAACCCCAAAGCACTTTGTTTTTGTCATAGATGCATTACCAATTTTGCAAGGACCGCAGTTTCCACTAATGGCACGTCTACAGTTAACAGACACGATTTTCTAGTGATCGACCTCTCGAGTAGTTAATTGGAATGACAGTATCGCTAGTGTCAATAGCGCGATAAATGTCGTGCATGGTGAAAACCAGTATTCAGTGATATCTACGACAGTTTCTTTTAGTTTGTGGCAGACAGATTTTTTTTTTTTGTTTACAGTAGCAAAATTGTGTTTGCATGATTTTTGCTGTTTTTCTGGAGAATAAATGATTATTTTACATAGTGTGAATTTGGTGGGAACAATGTTGGCTGCTGTTATAAATAAACTCAAAGAAAAGAGAATTAACTCCAGTTCTCGGTACCTGTTCTCAAAACTAAGAACTGGTGGAACCAAGAACAGACTACCAGAACTGACCCACCTCTTTTTTCAATGAATTACTAACATTAAAAATAGTGTACATTTGGATGAATGCCTAACTATGAAGGGAGGAACACTAATAATTGGGCCAAGACTCTGCTGGGGCACCAGACTGATTTCACAAACAATGAACAATATGAAGCAGAACATGCGCTATTTGCCAAGATCAAGTTTTAACATATGACCAGACACACAACCATGGAACCGGCCATTATAACAATGGTAAAGAGGTACTAAATCCAATCAGAGTGGGACAGGAAGGGCTAGGGTAACAGAGAAGACAGACTGACCAATGGTGGCACCTGAATATTCACAAGATACTGTAGTAACTTTGTAGAACACAATGAACTTTGTAGATGCATGCTGAGTGGACATACTCCCAATGATACACTTAAGACAACTGTACAATGACAACACATATAATAAATCAAATTAACACAATACTTCAATTTACAACTTCAAAATAATGTGAAACCAGTGAAAAATTTTAGGACAGATAGTAGCTTCTATTTTTTTCCTCCCAGGTACCTTTTTCTTAATATGAAATTAGCAGTACAAAGTTAAATTCTTATGCACAGTTAACAGTACAGACTACTGAACATTTTCCAGAAAAAGTGGTTGCAAACATCCCACCAGTAGTCACAATAATTAAACCTGCCAAATATTACTGCAGGTTTAGAATTTGTTTTTAACAAAAGTGATCAGGAGCCAGCTTTGTCACCATAAGGTTGCTAGTAAATTACTTTATAAAAAAAAGTCTTTACAGAATAACCAAGTACATTAATTATAAAAATTTCAATTCTTTAATTTAAAAAATAAAAGCTTATTTCTTTCGGAAATAAATTTACACTATTTTGATTTTACTACTTTGCATACTGCTAGAATATAACTGAAAAATTACAATGTACAAAAGCAACATTTTCATATGTAGCCTATTATTACAGCTACATATTCAACTGAACTTTGGAAGGAAGTATAACCAGACACTACTTTTTTCACAGCCTGGTGTCATTTGTGTAATCTGGCCTACAGTCTCTTATCACAAATATTTTAATCAAGAACTGCAATATCAGATTCATTGAAATTGCCCCAAAGATGGAAACAGCAGTAATTAACTGTTGAAAATTATGTTTTCCAAGAGAAACTTTCGAGCACCCTATTACATTGTGTGATAGATTAAAATTTTCACATGAAAACCTATACATTTTTTTCCACTCATTCATTACTACCGGACAACTATCCTATTTGTTTCTCAACAAAAAAGTCAACCAAATATTGTTTAATACAAAGAACATGTATGTATAAAAAAAATTCCCTAAGGTGCCAGCGTGAATATTGAAAAAGCAAAAAACACTTCAATAAATTTCATGCTCTNTGTATAAAAAAAATTCCCTAAGGTGCCAGCGTGAATATTGAAAAAGCAAAAAACACTTCAATAAATTTCATGCTCTAACATTTATGAACATGCGTGAAAGCTAAGTTTACGCAAAAAAAAAAATAAGTTTTTTTAGTAATGGGTTGAGTCTCGAAAAATTGAGTCGAGTCGACAGAAATTCGACTTCTCTCAAGTAGAGATTTTTTTACAGCAGACATCGAACTACTGAAAGTGCAAGTCGAGTCATGGTGCTTTTAGGTTAAAAACAACAAATATTCGCACCTAACAATTACCTTTCATGTCTTGCAAAGCAATTTTACTTTGCTAAACCGTCAAAGTTGCGCCAGAATGAAAATATCTCTGCTACATGCTTTGACACTTGGTTGATGTTTGTGATGTTCGGCTGTGACAATCCGGTGCATGTTATGTTCATGGCTTGAACCACTTTGCTTCCCAGTAAAGTGCTTTCTGTTTGCCGCCACGCTGGGCGACATCAGGTAACGGGACAGTCTCAGCACGACAAACATACATACANTGTATAAAAAAAATTCCCTAAGGTGCCAGCGTGAATATTGAAAAAGCAAAAAACACTTCAATAAATTTCATGCTCCAACATTTATGAACATGCGTGAAAGCTAAGTTTACGCAAAAAAAATAAGTTTTTTTAGTAATGGGTTGAGTCTCGAAAAATTGAGTCGAGTCGACAGAAATTTGACTTCTCTCAAGTAGAGATTTTTTTACAGCAGACATCGAACTACTGAAAGTGCAAGTCGAGTCATGGTGCTTTTAGGTTAAAAACAACAAATATTCGCACCTGTCTTGCAAAGCAATTTTACTTTGCTAAACCGTCAAAGTTGCGCCAGAATGAAAATATCTCTGCTACATGCTTTGACACTTGGTTGATGTTCGTGATGTTCGGCTGTGACAATCCGGTGCATGTTATGTTCATGGCTTGAACCACTTTGCTTCCCAGCAAAGTGCTTTCTGTTTGCCGCCACGCTGGGCGACATCAGGTAACGGGACAGTCTCAGCACGACAAACATACATACANAAAGTGCTTTCTGTTTGCCGCCACGCTGGGCGACATCAGGTAACGGGACAGTCTCAGCACGACAAACATACATACAACCTTAGGACGTTCAGTGTTTAAACATGAAAAGGAATTGTCTGATGGTACGACACACCATCAGAAATATGCATAATTGCTAACTTACTTTTCTCATCTAATTATTTAAAAAAAGTGTGTTTAAAAACAAAAGAACACCTAATAGGTATCAAAAAATTCATTTGTGGACTACTTGTCCGCTCACCCGGCGGCATGCTGATGGACCAGCCTGAAAGCTACCCTCCCACACCATCCCTCTAACAGTTATATTATTTTTTCTATCAACATCGCACGTCTGACATTACCATTCCTAACGGTCATTCGCTCATCGGTGAGAGGGAAAAAGTAAGCTGTGAATCCCTTACTCAGGCAAAGAATTATTCTTATTGGTTGAAACTAGTCCCAAACTTTTTTCATTGAAACTGCCACTATAAGAGGGGAAGNCAACGGTCATTCGCTCATCGGTGAGAGAAAAAGTAAGCTGTGAATCACTTACCCAGGCAAAGAATTATTCTTATTGGTTGAAACTAGTCCCAAACTTTTTTCATTGAAACTGCCACTATAAGAGGGGAAGAAAGTTTTAAGGAGCAGGTGTTACACCCATGTATATGGGTACACATTTACATTTATAGCGCAAACTCGATTTTAACTACAACATTTTTTATACTGAACTTGACTCAACTTTCATACAACTTAAAACCAGACTTTACTAGTTTCATACAACTTGACTCGAAGATGTAAAAATTAAACTCCCCATCACTAGTATTTTTAGATATTTTTTTTATGTTTTGAACAGAAGGTTTCTTTTACTACAGCTCAGACCGACACACATGATAAAGTAGGCATTGCGTACAGAAATGTGATCTTTAGTTAGTATATGTACTCTTGCTAAAAAATTTTATACAGGGATTAATATTTTTCTCCCAATGTAATACACATACTGCTACAGACTGCCTGAGTACATACTTTCCTGGTGTCCTCTCGGAATGAAGGTGTAGTTTTGACTGGTGACATTGGCAGCAGTGGTTGCTGAGTTTTCGCAGCCGTTGCATCTAACTCTAGAAACAGGCTTCGCGATTTCTTCGAAATTCCTGCAAAATCAATAATAGTTGCATAAACATTTTAATGTGGACTAAAAGTGAAAAAATTGCTAATTGTAAAATATTATATATACAAACACACGTGCACGACTGTGCATGCATGCACACACACATACATGCGCACAGAAACAGATCAGTACAAAAAAAATGGGAATCATTTAGCATACATCATAGTTATTACAAATACACTGATGTCTAAGAAGTTTAATCTTTTTAGACACAAAAAAATGTGCAAAACCTTACATTTTAAGTAATGAGCTGTAGGAAACTAGTACGTCTTGGTGTTTCTCAGGAAGTTTTTTTAATAGGCCCAGTGCTTTCATGTAGCATGAAGATGAAGTTCAAGGTTAAAGTTGTCTGGATTCAAAACTGCCCTCCCGAAGATGTACCGTACCAATGACATTTCTGTTCGCTGAATGTACCAATAATTTATAAGCTCCTAATTACAACCCTTCTAAATTATTCTTAAAATCATTTTTTATCATGAATTTATGCAAGTATGGTGGTAATTACCCTACCATTCGACAAATAACTTTGCATGCACTCCTGAAATTACTATTTGGCAGTTACAGCAAGCTACATTGGGGCCAAATTAAATTAATAATTACAAAATGTTTCTCCATTTGCAAAAACCATTTTTCTGTCTTAAGTTCCATCTTCTGAAATATTTTATGTTTTGTTGCACATTGCTTTGAGGTCATCCATCTATGACCAAGCTTTTTGTAGCCTAGTGTTGGTATGTTGAGATCTTTTAACTCGCGTAAGTTGGCAATAAAATTTTTTGTGTAATAATGTCATTATTCCTGCCAAATTAGATTATGTCTATACAGTAAAACCCAGATTAAACAAAATGTCACAGTTTCTGAAAATCTTTACTCAATTTCGCTGTTTCGTTTAAATTCAAATTTACCTATTTCAACACCCCAACACCAAAAAGTTACGAGGAAGTGTTTTTTCACATTAAGAGTGCTTAGTCATCTATGGTCCAAAATTACTTATTTAAATTAAACACAAATGTAATTCACTAGGCAGAAGTTCTGTAAATGAAATGGTATGCCACAAGACCATAAATAGAGGTATGTTAAAAGAGCATTTATGAACACATTTTGTAGCATTTATTTTGTGGCTTTTGGCATTTTTATAGCATTTATTGTGCAGTCTGTAGCGTTTTGTAGCATACACAAAAAACTAGAAAAATAGCATTTAAAAACTATTTATTTTTGTGTTATCCTTGTTAAGTGTCAACATTTTACTATTGCATTTTCTCTAAAAATTATTCTCATTGCTACATTGAAGATGTACATTTTTTAATTGATTGAAATTCAACATAGCACATGTCTAGGTTGTTTTCTGCCAATTTCGTCTTACTGTCCGTAAGCACCATATTGTAGCTGCTGAAAAATCTGCACTGTACCAGGCACAGGCAGTGTCCGAAAGGCAGATTTCGTATCTAGCGGATGTTAGCCAAAATGCAAAATGACAAAATCAGCGCCATGTTGGAGCTTCAAAATATACACGCAAATGCGTAATTAAAAAGTTTTTAAAACAAATTCAACTTCTTAAAATATTCTAGACATGTTTTAAGAAACAAGTGTTATGCTTTGTTTATATATTTCGCATTAAAACTTTTTTAAGTGGTTATTGCATGATTTTATATTGTCTTATTTATTAACATATTCGCAGCATTTCAGTAACGACTGTAAAAATATTACATCCATTTTAAGCATTAAATTTAGATACAAAAACATTTTCACTGTTTATGTAAACATGCGTTGCCGGGAGTGTTAAACAAGTGACTGTCGACAGCGTCTGAATTGAAACCTACGAAATGACAAATGACAAAATAACGAATTTGTCATTTCGCCATAAAATTTTTACACAAAAAGCTGTGAATTGAAAGCAGTCAAAACTCAATCAATAAACTGATTAAAAAAAACTTCTTGGTTTTCTAGGGCACCGAAAATTAAGTGAGTGTTTTGTTACACGACTAAACGAAAACATAACTAAGAAAACCTTGATGTGTTGCAATCATTTGTTGATCTTGGGAACTACGCCTTTGCCGCTAAATTCAGAGGCCATTTTCTGTTATCGCTGTGTTGCGCAAAATGGTGTACATTACCGTTAAATTATTGAAGTAAGGTTGTGTTAAGGTTTATTCTACTTTTTATAGAAGAAGTATTGTGTTAATTTTATTTATTATATCAGCGTTGTCATTGTACAGTTGTCTTATGTGTATCATTGGGAGTATGTCCACTCAACCATGCATCTTACAGAGTCACAAGAATACATGTGACGCATACGACCAGAATCAAAACACACCTGTGCATCATATTGATGCACATGGCAGTCAAAGTGTTATTTAGTAGCGTGTGCTGAAGCTACAATCCTTTCAACAAAACTAGCGCACTTATTTTCACTCTTTTTTATATCCCCCAAACCTCTACACATTCGTTCTCTCCTTCCTGCTATGGCAGTACTCTTACTGTGAGAAATAGACTGCCTATCGATAACCTCTAACGCTGAGCATTTCGATCTTCCCCTTCCCTAGAGTTGTCACGTAGCCTTCGCAGCACCATACGTGAGACTCGACAGTTTGCACGACGACTGTTGAGTACGCACAATTCAGAACTCTGGCGGTTTAAAGGATATATACATCAAAATTTGCATTTTTTTTGTATGAAGTCTGTGTTTGACCTCTTCTAGCACGAAAATGACTTATTTTAACAGGCAGATGTCTTCTGAAAAAGATGATACCTGAGAGGTGTACACTTAACCCCATTGACAAGACCTGATGGTGAGAAACGGGTGGATACAGATGGAAATGAAGCTAAGCAAGAATGGTAGCTGGAAACTTGTCAAGAGACCTCAGAACAAATGTTATAGGCACAAAACGAGTTTTCAAAATTAAGGAAAATGAAAATTTTGATGATCGGTACAAGGCATGACTTTTAGCTCAAGAATAGTCAGATTCCTGGCCTTGATTATAACAAAACTTACAGTCTTGTCTGAAAGAAAACCATGATTGTTAATGGCTGTGTTAGTCAAAAAAGGGTTGGAATCAAAGGCATTGGGACGTAATATATACCTATCTACACAGTCCTATAAAAGAATAGGTGTTCATGGAGTAACCTCAAGCATATGAAGGAGGTTCAAGGGATGAGTACATATGGCTGCTGTAGAAGGGCCTTTATGGACTGCATCAAGCTGGGAGTGACTGGAATAAATACCTTAATACACACAAAAAATTATATTTTCAGTCAGAAAATGACCCAAGCATATGGTTTAATCCACACAGAGAGCTCATCGCAAGGGTGTAAGTAGATGACTTGCCAGTGTGGGGAAAGAGGAGCAAAATAGACAACTTGCGAAAATATCTGTAAGGTGCGATGGAAATTAGGTCACTGTCAGGCATCACATCTGTCGATAATAATCAACAGGATGAAAAACTGATAACTGGAAAATAGACCAAACTTCTGCAAAGGAATTATTACAAGAATAAAGAATTGAAACTGCAGTACAGTTGAGAACACCACTTGAGATTAAACCACTTAAAGGCGAAACTGCAGTAAGCCTCCCTGAGAAAATCTATCCCAGAGCAACTGTAGCCTACTTACCTAACTGTCCTAGGTTGGATCTTTCTTGTGCGGTAAGTAGACAATGTCGGTATAATAGCAAACCTACTGTTGGATGCTGGAAGGAAGTACATACTTCGCTACTTGAAACGTACAGAAAATTATAGTCAGATTTAAGAGACGCAAGGGAGGCCAACCAACAGCAGTGTACGTGGATGGTGACTGGGGTGGAGATACCAGTGGTAGAAAGTCCCACAGTGCACTCATCAAACTTGCTGGAGGAGCAGTGGTATGGGCATCCAGGAGGCAAGACTATNATCAAACTTGCTGGAGGAGCAGTGGTATGGGCATCCAGGAGGCAAGACTATTTTACATTCAACAGAAAAAGAGCGCGCGTGAGTGTGTGTGAGTGTGTGTGAGTGTGTGTGAGTGTGTGTGAGTGTGTGTGAGTGTGTGTGAGTGTGTGTGAGTGTGTGTGAGTGTGTGTGAGTGTGTGTGAGTGTGTGTGAGTGTGTGAGTGTGTGTTACTGAGGGATTGTCAGAAGTGGTCTGGGCAAGTTTGTTGAACTTTATTCGATGAGCCATGTATTGTTTATGTAGACAAAGGGGGCATTTACCTTACAAACAACCGGATAACCTTAAGAATATCCAAACGCAAACATTAAATACCACTTCATCAAAGAGAAGGTGGAGAATAACCAAGACTTTTTAGTGAAGATTGGAGTAAGATAATGGTGTTTCTTTTTGTTTAGCCTTATTGAGGGCTAATTTGAGCATCATGATTGTTGATCTCAATTTCTTGGCACTCAGGACTGATAATGTAAATCTGGTAATTGTAGCACTTGTGTTTATATAGTGTTGTGTAAGGATTTGTGATTTTAGTGCTCTATTATTCTGTAACTTTTAACTAACTTTTTCAGTGTAACAGGATAATGTACAAGTCAAAATATGAAACATTTTATGTTGTATTGCAAACTGTTTTGTGGTCATATATGCTCAAGATTTTATAGTCTAGTGTTGGTATGTAGTTAACTTTTAACGCTCATTAAGTTAGCAAAAGTTCTCCTGTAATACAAAATGTTAGGATTCCTGCCAAATTAAATGGTATATTCATACAATTTTTCTTGTTCTCTGCCCACATAAATTAACAACAGCAAGATGCATGGGGAAAAATTCTATTAACAGTGAAGAAATGTATGTCTCACATTTGCAAAGGACAACTTTTCTGTCCAAGTTTCATCTATTCCAATTTTGGTATAGTAATNAGAAATGTATGTCTCACATTTGCAAAGGACAACTTTTCTGTCCAAGTTTCATCTATTCCAATTTTGGTATAGTAATAAAAATTTCCCATTGCATTATTACAGAATTTTAATTTGCAAACCTTCTCTCACTCCATGATCAAAATGAAAGTACAATGACAGATTACCTGCTTCTACAACACTGAGGTCTTCCTCTTTCGCTTTCTTAGTTGTATCCTCCCTCACAACATCTGGATCATCATCTGGCACAATCTCTCCTCGTTCAAACTTCTCCTTCATTGAACGAGCACGCTCAGACTTTATGTCCACACCTTTCTTCTGCGTTGAACGCTCCGACTCCTGCACTGCTTGTTCATACATTTCCTTCATCTTGCCTTGATGGCCCTGCAATTAAAATGCATGCACAAATGTGTATAGAAGTACAAGAAACAAGGTTCAAAAACAACTCTCTACCTAGTTTGCTTCCTGATAAAGTTTTCTATAATTACATTGTTCCCACAACATTGTTTATTGTATTTGCGTTCATTCATATGCTAATGAATAATTGTTCTCAAGCAAGAATATGCAAGTTACAATAGACTTGCATCTTTGTTATTAATAAGAAATACTTATTTTTCCCAGTTTCTCCCCGGCTAACTGCATGTACTATTTTCATTTCACTGACCATGTATTAATCAAAATAATCTAAGACAGCTGGTCAACATTTGTACAAAAAATTTTTAAATTACATAAATTCTGCATTTTTTTCTGACTGTTCATTCACCCCACCACACCTTCACACCAAGATAAGTCACAAAAATGATTTCTCAATTTGCAAAGGATTTTCATTGAATTAAATTTTTTATGGCCTAAACTTGGAATTAACCTTATTTTGTTACTACGACTCTAGAAACATCAGTTTTGGTCATATAACAATCTTCTATCTCGTTTACTGCTAATATTCACCACAAAAACCACACAGAAAATGAAAATCTGTCTAATGTTGTACTACAGTTCTCACAAAAAAATATATATATTAAATTCCCTTTCCTTCAATGGATACCATTGTCGTCAAGTTGAACACAATCTGCCTTACTTCCTAGAGGGCAATTAAGAAACTGCAGAATACTAAAGACATGAACACTGCTTCCAAAAAATGTAAAAATAAAGTACATATGCTATTCAGCTACATTTCCTTATAGCCAGTATCAACAGCTGATAAACACATGGGCAAACAGATTTCAGTTGGCAAAGTAAAACATTACAACGCAAACTTAAAATAAATTCACATTTAAAGGAAGGTCCGTATTTATGCCAATACCATTAATAAAGTATGATTTCCATAAATTTTGAATCAATGGAGCAAAAATATAAATGTGGCAAAATTTATGTTTTAAATCATAAATACGAAAGTACAGTATTTACTCTATTCCTATTAAACTCAGACTTTACTTATCACAAAAAGACCACCAGTATACAGAGTAAGAAACATACATCTTTCCTCCTATTACATAGCACACACACAGCTCAAAAATGTAAAAAGAAAACAATAACCTGTAGGCAGTATTACAGACATAGTAATGATGTAATCGCAATACCGCAACACTCATTCTGAATTTTAAGTCCATTGAATACGGTTCTGTAATAGCACGATATGTCTTATGATAATCTAAATACCCCAATTCATAGCTATTGACACAAAAGACTGGAAATTTTTTATATTCATACATGCAGCACTTCTTATTAACAAAGTTTAGCATTTTCCATCCAGACACAATTTATCCCTGATCTTGCAAAAAACTGTTGACCCAAGCAGCTTGGTAAACATATCTACAATATTAAAATTTGACTACATACCTTACACTTATAAACTGTTAAAAAATCAAACTAGAATATATTTAAAAAGTTTAGTGTTCTCATAGTTCCTCATATGTAACGCTCCTTGGTTGTCTATGAGCAAACTGCATTTCACATACCCCTTACTACCTACAAACTGACAAGAGACCCTTTAAGTAGAGTGCATTTGCTGCTAAACTGCCTGCGATATAATTTGCCTCTGCTAAGCTCAAAGCAACGGCCTGCTGTGTTTTTCTAGCCCCAGAACACTATGTTGCTGCAGTGGAATGATACAGTCCCACTCATGCTCCTACAATCCCTCCCTTCATTAACCCAGTCTGCCTCTCCATAGACTGACTGTCTTAATATTCTAGGCGTTTTTCATAGACGAGGCTCCTATCCATTCTCTTCAAGAAGCAAAATACCCTCTTTGCTGCATTCCATACCAAACATGTCGGGTGGTCCAGAAACTGGTTTACGTATGACATTGTGAAGGTTATGTCCGGCCTGCTAAGTTGATATATATAGATCAAGCTGCCTACCAGTTCTTGAAACAGAACATCAACAACTGCATCTGTGTCTCAGACTGATTCTGTTTTCCATTGGCGTAGAGCAGGTTTTACATTCTTCAACATTAAACTGCTCTAGCATCTTCTCGATAAGTTTACGCTGACAGTTCAACTATGGTGCCCACTTTTGTTCTCTGTCCCACTAAACCTTGTGTGTCTCCCATTTCTTTTGCACCAAACTCATCTGAGCCAGTCAGCAAGTTCCTCTGCTGTAACTTCTCACAGATCATTAAAATCTCGCCCACTCATTACCAACCATGCGTCGGTTCAGATGTATAAACATACATAAACTCTGGATCTCCTTAATCTATTCTCTTCTGCAAACTGGTTGAATCTCTTGTTCCAACAGCGTGAGACCTCTCTAAGTCCATACAAGGCACAGAGTTTTAGTACCTTATTTTTTTGCTTTTACTCCCTATGGTGTAAATACATAAAAATCCTCTTTAAGTGTTCCATTTAGGAATGCTGTGGGTATGTCCATTTGCTTGACAGTCAAATCCTTTTGTAGAGTATGATATCAAGCCAACTTTTAGGAATCTTTGCTACTGGTGTGTACCTTTGCTGTCCCCTGGAGGGTTCTTCTGAAACCCCTTCGCTACTAGTCAAGCCTTCTTAGTTCAATCTGGTTTAGTACTGAAGACCCCTCTTCTCAATTGGTCCTACATTTTCAGGTGGGTCCGCTTTGACACAAGTATGGAACTACTTATGTGCACCCATTTCCCTTTGTATGGTAATTCTCCACTCTTCACTCAGACTGCTTCATGATAAGTTTGTGTATCGCTGTCTGTCATCAAGCAGTATGCAACATCTAGTTCATAATTTTCCAACTAAGTTTCCTCACCCTCCTAATCAACTCCAGTGATAGTTCTTTAACCTCTTCAAACCCGTGGAACTCTTCATCTTCTACCTCGTCGTTTACAGTCACCTCTCAGCTGTTACACAATCCTTTTTCTTCTCCCACTCTTCCCCCAATCAAAATCTTAGTGCATNGGCCTGCTGTGTTTTTCTAGCCCCAGAACACTATGTTGCTGCAGTGGAATGATACAGTCCCACTCATGCTCCTACGATCCCTCCCTTCATTAACCCAGTCTGCATCTCCATAGACTGACTGTCTTAATATTCTAGGCGTTTTTCATAGACGAGGCTCCTATCCATTCTCTTCAAGAAGCAAAATACCCTCTTTGCTGCATTCCATACCAAACATGTCGGGTGGTCCAGAAACTGGTTTACGTATGACATTGCGAAGGTTATGTCCGGCCTGCTAAGTTGAGATATATAGATCAAGCTGCCTACCAGTTCTTGAAACAGAACATCAACAACTGCATCTGTGTCTCAGACTGATTCTGTTTTCCATTGGCGTAGAGCAGGTTTTACATTCTTCAACATTAAACTGCTCTAGCATCTTCTCGATAAGTTTACGCTGACAGTTCAACTATGGTGCCCACTTTTGTTCTCTGTCCCACTAAACCTTGTGTGTCTCCCATTTCTTTTGCACCAAACTCATCTGAGCCAGTCAGCAAGTTCCTCTGCTGTAACTTCTCACAGATCATTAAAATCTCGCCCACTCATTACCAACCATGCGTCGGTTCAGATGTATAAACATACATAAACTCTGGATCTCCTTAATCTATTCTCTTCTGCAAACTGGTTGAATCTCTTGTTCCAACAGCGTGAGACCTCTCTAAGTCCATACAAGGCACAGAGTTTTAGTACCTTATTTTTTTGCTTTTACTCCCTATGGTGTAAATACATAAAAATCCTCTTTAAGTGTTCCATTTAGGAATGCTGTGGGTATGTCCATTTGCTTGACAGTCAAATCCTTTTGTAGAGTATGATATCAAGCCAACTTTTAGGAATCTTTGCTACTGGTGTGTACCTTTGCTGTCCCCTGGAGGGTTCTTCTGAAACCCCTTCGCTACTAGTCAAGCCTTCTTAGTTCAATCTGGTTTAGTATTGAAGACCCCTCTTCTCAATTGGTCCTACATTTTCAGGTGGGTCCGCTTTGACACAAGTATGGAACTACTTATGTGCACCCATTTCCCTTTGTATGGTAATTCTCCACTCTTCACTCAGACTGCTTCATGATAAGTTTGTGTATCGCTGTCTGTCATCAAGCAGTATGCAACATCTAGTTCATAATTTTCCAACTAAGTTTCCTCACCCTCCTAATCAACTCCAGTGATAGTTCTTTAACCTCTTCAAACCCGTGGAACTCTTCATCTTCTACCTCGTCGTTTACAGTCACCTCTCAGCTGTTACACAATCCTTTTTCTTCTCCCACTCTTCCCCCAATCAAAATCTTAGTGCATCTGCTTTTAGTGTGTCTTTAAACACAGTCTGTTTTATCAAATGTCACATCTCTTGTTATGTGTATTTTATCTGACACTGGGTCACGCACCCTGCATCTGTTTGGTGCATATCCGACCATTCTATTTGGGGTAGCTCGTGTCCAGTTTCTCTCTCTTTGATAGTTTGATAATCCAGACTTTGGCTACAAATATTTTCAGTTTCAATATATCAATTTTACCCAAATATATCTCTACCGGGATATTTTTTCCTAGTGCAACTGTAGGGAATGGATTCAGATGATGCACAGCCATCCAGATGGCTTCACCCTACAAGTGTTTCTGCAAGCCTGTCTCTGCAAACATGGTCCTAACCTTATCCAGCAGGGTTCTGTTCATCCTCTCACTGGCACTGTTCATTTGAGGAGAACAGGGTGCTGTGTACTCTAATGTGAAACCCTTCTCAGCACAGAATGCCTCGAGTTTCCCCGAAAAAAATTCTTCTCAGTTGTTGCACCTCACCCTCACAGTGCAGTTTGTTTCAAAGCAGGATTCTAGGCGTCTAACGTAATTTACAACATTTTCTGCAGCTTCAGAATTTGCCTTGAGTAGATATAATACACAGAAGTGTGAGAAAGTCATAAGTTATGGTTTGATAATATTGCTCACCATTACTAGTTTGTGTGGACATTGCTGCCCCCCACCCTCCTCAACAATTATGTGCAGTAACACTCCTACCCAGGAGGATTTTGAAGAAACACTACTTTAAAAAGGGTTGTCTAATTGCCTTTCCCAGTCAACATGAATCTCATACCTTACTTAACGTAGGTAATCCCATTTGTTTCAAACCCTTGCGGTTCAAGTGTTATGCCTCAGGTCCTCTCCCTCTGCTAGCGAACACTTTCTCTCTGTAGGCCTACACAATGAAAAATTAGCAACGTACAATTTTCCCCGGTGTTCTGCACACCATTCTCAGTCCGATATCATCAACTATCTCTGTCTTATTAGCCTTAAAAATCACCTTCCCTGAACTCGCCACCTTCTTGACAGACAACAGATTTTGCTTGAGGTTAGGTACAATTACTGCTTCTAGTTTTATTTTTAGTGAATCTTTCTGAAGCTTTACTGTTCCTTTTTGGTTGACTATTAACTCTTCACAATTAGCCAATCTTACCTTGATGGGTATCTCCAGATCTTCAACATCTGTCATACTGTCTTATGTCATGACCACATGATCAGCACACCCTAAATCAAGGACAAACTGTATCTCTTGTACCTTCCCTTCTTGACCAACGAACACTGATTCTTNTGATCAGCACACCCTAAATCAAGGACAAACTGTATCTCTTGTACCTTCCCTTCTTGACCAACGAACACTGATTCTGCTTTGCCTGTAGTTACAATGAAGACAGGGAGGTTATGTTCATTGCAAGTTTAACTTGTGTTGTATCTGTTAGTATGATGTTTTCTTCTACCTTGTCCTCTCGATTTTCTATTGGTCCAGTTGCGCTTCTCTACCCGAACGATTATATCTTGCCTTGGCGCAATCAGCAATCAGATGCAAAGGGTCACCCCACCCATAACATTCTCTCTTTGGTTTGTTTCCTGCCACAAATGAAGTTTCCACAGACTCAACACCTGTTTGTATGTGGTTTTGTTTCAATTCTGCATCCAAAAGTCTAGACTTAAGAAAGTCAAAGGTTGGATCTGTATCTAATGTTTCTGGTACAGTTATGTCATAGCATTTTGGTAGTTAGCAGCAGGTGGCAGACTATCATCATGGTGTATTTTTTTTCTCTCCAGGTCATATACTAAGTAGTAAAATTCATTAAAATGTTCCTGTAAGGTTTCTTTGCACTTCAGAGTCAGTAGCTTCTTTTGCACCAACAACTTTAAAATCTCTATCTATATCTATATATCTCTATCTATATCTATATATCTCTATCTATATCTATATATCTATATATCTCTATCTATATATCTCTATCTATATATCTCTATCTATATATCTATATCTCTATATATCTCTATCTATATATCTCTATCTATATATCTCTATCTATATATCTATATCTCTATATCTCTATATCTCTATATCTCTATATCTCTATATCTCTATATCTCTATCTCTCTATATCTCTATCTCTCTATATCTCTATCTCTCTATATCTCTATCTCTCTATCTATCTCTCTATCTCTCTATCTCTCTATCTCTCTATCTCTCTATCTATCTATCTATCTATCTATCTATCTATCTATCTATCTATCTATCTATCTATCTATCTATCTATCTATCTATCTCTCTATCTATCTCTCTATCTATCTCTCTATCTATCTATCTATCTCTCTATCTATCTCTCTATCTATCNCTATCTCTATCTCTATCTCTATCTCTATCTCTATCTCTATCTCTATCTCTATCTCTATCTCTATCTCTATCTCTATCTCTATCTCTATCTCTATCTCTATCTCTATCTCTATCTCTATCTCTATCTCTATCTCTATCTCTATCTCTATCTCTATCTCTATCTCTATCTCTATCTCTATCTCTATCTCTATCTCTCTATCTCTCTATCTCTATCTCTATCTCTCTATCTCTATCTCTCTATCTCTCTATCTCTCTATCTCTCTATCTCTATCTCTCTATCTCTATCTCTCTATCTCTATCTCTCTATCTCTATCTCTCTATCTCTATCTCTCTATCTCTATCTCTCTATCTCTATCTCTCTATCTCTATCTCTCTATCTCTATCTCTCTATCTCTATCTCTCTATCTCTATCTCTCTATCTCTATCTCTCTATCTCTATCTCTCTATCTCTATCTCTCTATCTCTATCTCTCTATCTCTATCTCTCTATCTCTATCTCTCTATCTCTATCTCTCTATCTCTATCTCTCTATCTCTATCTCTCTATCTCTATCTCTCTATCTCTATCTCTCTATCTCTATCTCTCTATCTCTATCTCTCTATCTCTATCTCTCTATCTCTATCTCTCTATCTCTCTCTCTCTATCTCTATCTCTCTATCTCTATCTCTCTATCTCTCTATCTCTCTATCTCTATCTCTCTATCTCTCTATCTCTCTATCTCTCTATCTCTATCTCTCTATCTCTATCTCTCTATCTCTATCTCTCTATCTCTANGACTGACTGCTTGCCTCGTCGCCATACGGCGTCCAACTATGCCTTCTCGGGGAATGGCGCCTCTCGGAATGGGGCGGACACTCGTTTCCTGGAATTTACTCATATTTTTGGCACTTTTCTCGTCACACGACTGATTCTCCTCTGTCTGATTCGCCTCCCGCTTCAGCGGAACACCTAACTCTTCTTGCGGCTGTACCGCCGAACTTTAGTATTTATTATAATAACAATTTTAATTGCTATGGTTATGTCATTCTTAATATATATCTTAATAAATAAAAATATTAATGATATGATTTTAGAAATAACTTTAGACAAATTTTAAAAGAATTCTGTGAAGGTCCTGAATAAAATGATTTAAGTAAGGTGTATGTTTANAATATATATCTTAATAAATAAAAATATTAATGATATGATTTTAGAAATAACTTTAGACAAATTTTAAAAGAATTCTGTGAAGGTCCTGAATAAAATGATTTAAGTAAGGTGTATGTTTACAATAGTTACTTGTATTACAGGTAGAACCTTATGCAAAATTTGAAATATGAAATTACTGCAAAAAACAATAACAAAACAGGTTTTATTCATGGTCCATAAGAGAAGAACTTCTTCCACCAAACAATGGAAATTTTTACGGTAGCAGATTGGGCAGATGTGTCTTCGCAAAAACAGGATCTAGAGTGATGCACTGCATCTTCCTCTGAATAAACAGCGCTGCTATCTAGCGAGAAACCTAGCAACTGCACGAGTAACAGCACAGTCATCTGGCAGCAAGTGCAGCAACTGCACATTTCAGCAACGCAACTGATTAGCAGATCACGCAGCAACATGCCGGTGAAACAGCATGGCCATCAATCATGTTATTTTAGAATTTCATGATACACTGCTTCATGAAAATAGTTTACAGATTTTTAAACAAAAGCAATCCGTGAAAGGCATAGCTCAAAAATTTGAATTACAGTTGCAATATTCTTTTAAAAATGCAGCCAATGATTTTGTATAAGAAATAGTTTTTTACATAGAGTTTCCATTTTAAACACAAAATCTATGTCTGAGATTAAAATTTCAAACGGTCGTGCATGGATCACCTATGCCGTATTTGTTGAACATTGGGATTAAAAAGCAATGCTTCATTTATAGAAGCAGAAAAATNTGCATGGATCACCTATGCCGTATTTGTTGAACATTGGGATTAAAAAGCAATGCTTCATTTATAGAAGCAGAAAAATGTGCATTATTTTATTTCTTTGAAACAAATGTGGTAATTTTTGCAGAATATAACAGAAATACAGCAGCTGGTAGGCTACTTGAAGTTTATGAATTTAACTTGGGCCACTAGAGAAGGCAATACTATTATTTGCTTCCAAAAGAACAATATTACAGTTTTACAGAATAAAATACATTTGTTTAGATGGAAAACCATTTCTATCGGAGGCAAAATTTTTTNAACAATATTACAGTTTTACAGAATAAAATACATTTGTTTAGATGGAAAACCATTTCTATCGGAGGCAAAATTTTTAACATTAAACTTCCTTCAGAAATTAAATTTCCTACAAGTGGTTTAACCAGTGGGCTCATATGTACCAATATNTTTTTAACATTAAACTTCCTTCAGAAATTAAATTTCCTACAAGTGGTTTAACCAGTGGGCTCATATGTACCAATATTTTTTTTCCAGGATTTCCCCCAAAACTACGTATGGCTTAGAATCAATGGCATCTTAAATTCATGTAAATACAGCATAAATAAAAATTAATCACTATCTGAATCATTTTAATAATCTGGGATTATTTCTGTGGAAATCCGCAAGTAAGGAAACCAAATGCAGCGAAAAGTAACCATGCTTAGCTCTCTACCAATATGTAATTACTGTACCTAATTCTGTTTGCTTTTTAAGCCTTACATTTACCCCTTTAAAAATACTAACCATGAATAAGCGTGAACGAATATTGCTGATCTCGTGTTTGCGTTCTTCACGCAAGTTCTCCTTCCTGGCAGCATGTCCAGTCTCCCACCTGTGAAAAAACAATAGAAACATGCAAGCCATAACTATTTGTACTACCATCTGCAGAATTATAAACTGTGCGACATGATACTGACCACTATTGTATATACGGTTTTTACCATTGCTCTAGGCCTACTTATAAAGAGCGTTAGAATGGAGACCATAACATACAAAATAAACTTTCTAGTCAAGTTGTTAACATCCATGATCATGTACACACTAAAATAATTTAACTTATTATGTATTCTATAAAAAAAAAAAGTTTCATAAACCTACTCATTTGTCTTTCAGATAATAAATAATATGGATAATTTCTCCATCAAAACAATAGATTTGATACAATGAAATACTTTTAGTGAACACTAAAAATATATTTTCAATAAACTTGAAGAAATAAAGTCAGTACAGTAAAAGAAAAGCTATACAAATTTATGATTTACCTATTGTTTTTTTTACTTTTATAAATCAGCAGACAAAAATATTTTAAAACCACTTGCTGAAAACCGTACGCTACTTTACTGGTTGTTTATATTTACCCATAATAGAAAACTTAATTTATATTTTACTTCAAAATGTTATTCTTAAAAAAAAAAAATTAAATTTTACAAGACTGCTTTATTAGTGACAACAGTTGAGTCACTAATTTTCTGTAATTAAGTACAGAGTTTACAATTCTGGTNTACAAGACTGCTTTATTAGTGACAACAGTTGAGTCACTAATTTTCTGTAATTAAGTACAGAGTTTACAATTCTGGTTTTTAATAATGTCAATATCATGCATGACAAGCAGGAATACTTCAATGAAATGAAGTCCATGCAAACCACTTAACACAAATACAAAAACTCTTGTTGCGTATTGTATATTGTTTGCAGTGAAGAGATTTCTTCACATTACATTTTACACTTTATAGTATTTTACAACAATATTCTTTTTCACATTTAAAGCTCAAAAAGTGAATTTTTTTTTCAGTCTTCCCAAATTTTTATCATATTTCCTGTTGCCTTGAGTAACACAAGAGGTTTCACTGCACATCATCTATTCATAGTACAGTACTGATTTCACTTTAATATTTCTCTGAATAGTTCGAGTTTAGAATGACCTCCATTTAACTATTTAGTATGACTGGCCTGACTGGCCAATCTATAGTGTTCCCTTTATTTCTCCTTTGTCCAACAGTAGTGAACATTCTTTACAGTTCACTTCCCTCCCTCCCCCTTCAGAGTGTCTGCATTTCTCAGCATTTACATTCACCCACTTCTTAAGAAGCTTCTTTTACAAGAGTGCACACTTATTGGATTGAAACTTTTCATTTTGTTTCCTTCATGCACACAATGTTCTGCCAAGTACCAGAATCATAAGAATTAAATCAACAGACAGATTTAATATCCATTTCCAAGATTTCTACCAATACATAAACTAATGTGAATAACTTTGGGAAAAGCTCTGCATGCAACAATCAACTAACACCATCACAAATGTGCAAACCTACCGTGAAACTTCAGTTTTCGGTTTTTCTTCATGTTTAGATTTCANTCAACTAACACCATCACAAATGTGCAAACCTACCGTGAAACTTCAGTTTTCGGTTTTTCTTCATGTTTAGATTTCATCCAAGCACTTTGTTGAACATGCATGCATGTAAACAGCAACCACATGAATATCAGAAAAACACACATGCAAAATAAATATTTACAGAAAGCAATACTCACCTGAAGCAGAAAACAATTTCAATTCTCAACTATTATTGCCTTGATAGCAAGAATAACTAATAGACCATTCACAGTGCCTTCACACTTTTTCAAACAAATTTTATTACTCTAGATGCGCAACACATTTCCATTTATATTTTATTTTATTTTATATTTTGTAAATAATGTTCCTTAATCATTTTAATAACCATTATCATGTTATAATTTATAGGAAACATTAACAAAAGGTTTATTTNTTTTTTTTTTTTTTTTTTTTTTTTTTAAGTAAAAGTTTATTATTTACATACATTTTCAGGTAGAACATTTCATAATTTCTTATTAAAATTTATTTTTTTTTTAAATTGTGGGACTGATGTTGCCAAAACATACACCATAGTAAACTGCTGTACTAAAAGTCCACTTTATCACTAAAAAAAACTTTGTTACCAAAGAAAAATTTTCCTTTCATTTCTAACCTGCCTGGATAAGTGACAAAAGTTACCATGAATTTATGTTTCCACTGCAAATGCAAAAATAATTCATAGTGTCATTTTGGGCACAATTCACATTAACTTTACACACACTATTCAACATAAGCATAAAGGCCATGCTACAATTTACATGGTGGATGAAAAACTTTATCCTTTATGTATCCCCATAGAAAAAATCTCACGGGGTAAGATCCGGGCTTCTTGGGGGGCAGTGATGAAGAGCCTGATCACCTGCTGCTCCTCGACCAATCCAGCGTTACGGCAACGTCTCGTTCAGGTATCCTCGAACAGCTAGGTGCCAATGGGGTGGCGCACCATCCTGCTGGAAAATAGAGTCTCCCACCGCCTCTTCTAACTGAGGAAACAACAACTTTGTAAGCATGTCCAAATAAGGGATTCCCCCAAAGTGAAAGTGCTTTGCGCTGTATCCCAAGAGTGTTTTCAGCCCTTTCTTTTTTCAATGAGCCCACTGTTACTGGAATCCCTTATTTGGACATGCCTACAAAGTGGTTGTTTCCTCAGTTAGAGAAGGCGGCAGGGGACTTCATTTTCCAGCAGGGTGGTGCGCCACCCCATTGGCACCTAGCTGTTCGCAGATACCTGAACGAGACGTTGTTGCAATGCTGGATTGGTCGAGGAGCAGCTGGTGACCCTTTAGACCCTATTGATTCTACTTTTAACCCTATTGATAATATAATGAATCCTCACAATGCTGTTGCACCTGTAAAAATATTAAAACTATTTAATGTGTTTTGCTTGTAATAAGCATTTTATAGAAGTTGCATTTCTTTAAAAATAAAGCGATTCAAAGAATCAAAATTCTAGCCTTCTGAAAAATCAAAACATGTAAAAAATGTTATTAATACAATTTGCCAATCACAAATCAGGGGAGAAAAACTAAGAAAAAAGATTGGTGTTCAGTACCTGTAAAAAGAAAGTTTAATTTGGGTGCTTCCTGTATTCGGAATACCAGCCTGGTTTTAATATCTGGTATCGGTACTGTCCCAGGACTAAACAGAACCACTATCAATATGGAAAGTTTTAAATCGCAAAGTCAACACAAATATGGTCAAAATTTGTAAACACTTAGATATGTTTTTTTTAACATGCCAGCATTGTTTCGACAAATAAATACAAACTAAGCATTTGGTAGTTGAAATATAGACTTCACTTGGTAATGTTTTTGTTTACATCTGACATGAGGATATGTAATACACTTTAAAAAGATAAGAACTTTCAGTACATGGACTATCTGAATCGCACCATATTTTAAATAACATGCAGAAAATTTTCCATATATTCATACAGACTGCAAATAATTTTTAAATTATGCTTTGAAGTTTGGAACAACTGTAGCTTCGCTAGTTTAACTTTTAGAAAATATTCCTCGCATGCTTACCACAACATACTTTAAAAAGACTATNCAACTGTAGCTTCGCTAGTTTAACTTTTAGAAAATATTCCTCGCATGCTTACCACAACATACTTTAAAAAGACTATTTTCTTATGAAACTAAAATGCAAGCTTACTTTGTTCAAGCAAATCTGTACAAGAATCATTAGATAAAATTGGAAAGAGCATTGGGAGAATCTATCATCTCAATCAAACAATCCATTATGTTTAATGTGATGCCAATTCACTAACACGCCTGTCTGCTATTGCTACTTCCAATGTACTTTATTTTTAGAAATCTTCATGACAGAATGGTGATAGCATATAGCACATTACAAAAGCTTTGGACACAAACACACATGAAATGCACTACTCACCGAGCTCTTATGTCCTCAAGGAGCCTGGAACGAGCCTGCTGCTCCCTGAAAGACGCAGCATGCAGTGCACATGTTACATGCACACACACACACACACACACACCAGTATATCAATATGCTAAGAACTGAACATTATCCCAGAAAAGTTCATATGGTGTTTAGAAAGTCATGGCATTACTTATACAATAACAAGAGTTGCCATTTTTTTTTCAACACCACTTACAGTAATATTGTTTTAAAACCTAGCACAAATTTTTACTTAGCTATAGGGGTGCACATGTATGCACAGAACTTCCATGCATGCCTAGATGCCAAATTTTAACAGGAACATTTATCAAATCAAAATTGAATTTCTGAAAATTGATTACTCAAAATTTTATTGGAAAAGCAACAATTTGTATAGCTATTAATATGATTAAGTACAATCAATAATGCTGTCAATATTATTTTCATTTTCACAATTTTTTATTCAGCCAACACATGTTGGCAGCAAAATCTAAGACTAACTTGCCACAATGGCACTTGNTCATTTTCACAATTTTTTATTCAGCCAACACATGTTGGCAGCAAAATCTAAGACTAACTTGCCACAATGGCACTTGCAGCCACCAAAAAAGAACTTGTCTGGAATACGTAACAACTAGCACACAGTACTGGACAACCCTACCTGTTGTGGGTGGTCCCCACCTTGCTTGCAGCCACCTCTCTGCCATGAGCAGCATTAACAAAGAACCATACATGCAATGTTCTCAGCTCAAATAGTCTTACAGCTATGCCTCTCACTAGATATCATGCTCACATCAGAAGAGAAATTTCACGAATGCATTCAACATACAAGAACAATAAATTAGCAAAGTTAACTTAACACACCTCAGAAATACCTTTCAAATTATTACTGGACATTAACATAGTGAAAAGAAATATGGTCACACTACAGGAGGTGTAAGATAGGTGTTGGTGAAAAATCCTAAATTTATTCAAAATACCCATTTTGGCAACAAGTGTGCTGTGTCACTGACTGCAAACTATGGATTCAAACTCATCTGCAATAGCACATCCAACAGCAAGCTGCTTGGGTACAACACCCTGCCACCATCTTCTACTCTTTGCTGGCTAGTGAATATAGCACACAAAAGAGAGGGTGAAATTAAAAACCAAATAATTTTAAGTGGCCCTTGCATAGATACGCACCCTCCTCTTTGCCCCTCGCCTTGGGGCCCAAGGGTATACAAGAGATACTAGCACTGGTCACCATCTTCTAGTCAGAATTTTGTCAAGAGCCTTCTGGCATGTATGCTGGTGCATGCTCTGACAAACCCAACAGAATTAAGACTCAGACTAGGATCTGCTATTAGAGAATTTTGTTCAAATCTTGTCTTGGTTTGTCAATGTGATGTCTAACAGCCAGTCGTAGATATACAAACCACAATGGTGCAGTGGTGAGCTCCTGCTGGATGCCTCTATTCATTATCAGAAAAAATTGTGAAGAACTGGCATTGTATGTGGAGGGGAGTTTGGAGCAAAGAGGATCCTTGCAGGCATCGAGGCAGCAGACAGTGTTTGCCAATCTCCAGCAAGAGTGTGTTTTCTACCCCATCCTCCCTTACATCCACAATGCCTTCCCACAAAATCTATACTCTTCACTCGGATCCTGTGGTTAACTCAATGCCTGTAGCTACCACGAAGGCCAGCCATGCATCACTCTCCGCAAGTATAAGGAAGAATTGAGGCACTGTGCAGTCGGGAACAAATTGGATTCACACCTGCCCTGCAAGCCCACCAACACATTGAAGCCTGTGAGTTTATAGTACTACAGGCTCAGAAGTTATGTGGAGTTCAAAAACTACTACAGGCATGCAGGTTGATATCTATGCACCAACTGCTTGGTACTGAGTATGGCCTTGGCTCAGAAAATTCTCCCACTGGGATGGGCTATCTCCCTCATAAGAAGTTCTGGTTGGGTTCTGTCCGGCTCCTTGTCTGTTTATGGCTTTTAGGCTGGTCTGCCTTGCAAGAGTTCTGAGGGCACTGACTGTACATCGCTACCTTGATCTGTTCACCACCTCGACTTGAGTAATGCATAGGATAGATGATGTTCCAAGGTACAGGACAAGGTGGTAGAAAGGGGGTCAGCTAGGTAGCAAAGTAGGAGGATAGAGGTGGTCCCCAATGCTCTTATTATACAGTTTCCTACACTCCCTCAGTGTATGGATTAAGTTAGTACGAACATTCCCACTCCCTCCAAATATTTGTCATCTGCATATAAAGATGTGGTGGATTGACCTGAGATTGGCAAGTAGGGTTCGATATCCCCCATGCTCCACCTGTGCCAGGGGCCTTGGCACCACGAGCTCTCTTCCTACAACCCTCTGTCCCTGGCAGATTGTGATGCGGTGGATGACACCTAAGTTGGTGAGAAGAGGTGTGACAAGTGATGCCAGACATTTTCAACTACTTATTCTTTCAACATACGTCACCAAGTGATTTTGTTCGCTGAAGAGTTTGGAAATCAAGCCGCGGGCCATGAATTCGTAGTAAATAAAACGTTAGTGCGTGGCTGGAGGAATTTTTCTCACTTATAAGTCGCACCCCGAGTTTTCAATAACATTTTTAAATAAAATGTGTGACTTACATGCGATAAAATAGAATAAATGGTACCCATTTATCACAGTGAAATCTTTAACCTGAGTGCTACTTCCAAAAGTTTATTATGTAAAATTTAACTTTTTCCTTACACCAAATATGTAAATAAATCCTATTATAATAAGTAAACTTTNCATGTAAAATATAACTTTTCCCTTACAACAAATATGTAAATAAATCCTATTATAATAAGTAAACTTTAATTAAAGTATATAATTAACAGTTCCGATATATACTTCAATCTACCTTTTTGTATGTATACATGGCATTGTTTCTCTAAAAAAATTAATTTTGGTAGTTCCCACATGAACACTTAACAAAATATTTTACAGTTCCCACATGGCACTGTTTGTTTACAAAACATTTGACAGGTGTCACATGGCAATGTTTTGTTTACATACTGCGGAAGGATACATAATCGGCTCCCTGAAAGTAGATCTTTAGCAGGGCTTCAGAAAATCTTGAAGTTACCGTTAATACATTATACTCTAGGAGCTTGCTTCCAGGCTCAAGTGGAAAAAGAGAGTTCTGGAGACTAAGGTCACTTGAGATTAACTGGTGTTTTTCCGGTTGAAACACTTTATAAAGGAGTTGCGATAGGCCGGAGATGTGCAGGGGGGAATGCTAGGACATCCATCCCCACTCCGTCTAGGTGGCATGGCCAGACTGCACTTTAAACGGGGTGATGGGCAGGTGGTTTGTCTAGCCAGCCCTACATGCACCCAGGGAAGTAGGCTAGTGCAGGAAACGGAGACTAGCTTAGGGGAAACATCCCCTCGCCTATCAATCACTTGCTGACTGCCTNAAGTAGGCTAGTGCAGGAAACGGAGACTAGCTTAGGGGAAACATCCCCTCGCCTATCAATCACTTGCTGACTGCCTTCTGGTAAAATATATGGAAAAATCAGGAGATATCAGCAGCAGGGTTAAATGTTACAGGTGTTGCATGCATCAACATGAGAAGACAAGTCTATAGTACTGTTTACATTCAAGACAAAAAAGGAAGCCAACTCAGAATATACAAAACTAATAACCAGAAAATTTTTATTAAATAAGGTACGCAAATCTTATTTATATGTGTATACAATTAACACCTTAAGTTTTGTTATCTTTCTGTATAAAAAGACTATTTCTTTTGGGATACTGGCGGTAGATGTTTAACATACCTGCTTTGAGATCCAAGTTTCACCTTGTTCTTTTTAGGCTTCCTGAAGCAATGAGCAAGCATGCAACATTCACATAATGCATCGTTGAGCACTAACTGTCAACTGAAATTGCTGTACCAGTAATCTTAAGCCACCCAACACTGTTTTGAAAATTCTTTGGCATCCAACTTGAACCAAAATGACTTATTTAAATAAAATATAACTTAGGTTTCGAAATACGTTATAAATAATGTGGGTGGCAATTGCAATGAATGAATTAAGATAGATGTGGCTCAAAGTCTAACACACTAGTAGATTCAGCAGCTATACACAAGCAAACAGTTTTATATGAATTGAATATTTACCACAGTTATTCTACACTTTCCAGTTAGATAAAAGTATGAAGACCGTAATGAAAGCAAAAAATTAAAGGAAGAAGAATACANGTTATTCTACACTTTCCAGTTAGATAAAAGTATGAAGACCGTAATGAAAGCAAAAAATTAAAGGAAGAAGAATACAACTACTCGCACATTATTTGAGAGAAGTTTGCTTACCAAAACAAGACCGTAGCATATCACTTATGAAGGCAGAATATTTTCTACAACAAAGTAATAATTAACACCAGTGGCTGTGTATCATCAAGCATCCGTAAAAATGTAAAAAATTATTTACAGCTTCTAAAACACAAAGAACCTCAACAGGATACTACCAACCCATAAGCAACACAGTCCGATAGTAACATGTGGAGGCCAAGAGAGGCAAAATGTTTGGTTCACTCAAAGAAACTATAAATTCTTGCAATGTCATACTGACCTGGAAAAACAATCTTATACTGTAGTTTGAATAAACTTTTAACAACATTAGGATTGGCCAGGATCTGTGGTTTGAAAAGTGCTACCCTGTCACTCACCTGACTGCCATTACCAAAACCCAAAGATTACAACCAGAAACAGTCTCTAGGAAGCATTGGTGGAGGTTGCAGATCAAATATGTAGATCACCTGCCACAGAGGCCATTCATTACTTCCTACTGAANAGGAAGCATTGGTGGAGGTTGCAGATCAAATATGTAGATCACCTGCCACAGAGGCCATTCATTACTTCCTACTGAGCAAGAAAAATTTGCTTAACAGATTAAGTCTTGAGCACCTATGGGCGCAAAGGCAGAGCAGTGTTTGAATTCTACGGTGGTTGGTGAAGTTGGTAATTGTGATTACACAAAGAAAAGTGTTTATTTCAAACATTGTGTATGTTTGTTTAAATGCTATTGTAATTTTTAACAGGATATGGGGGTACACTGATTTTCTGCAAAGGACCAATATTTTTGTACATAAAACTTAAATTAAATAATTGTTCTAATACTTCTATACCTCCACCAATACCACAAGATTATACAAATTTTATTATCTGCCAATACCTGGCACTAGAACTTTGTATCTGAACAGCTCTAATTACACCAGCCCAGTTTTACTAGGCAGTATATTTAATATCTCAACTGGCAATTTATTGTACAGCATATTTTGCTATTAATTAATTTTGTTTAAAGCTAATGAGCTCTGCATTCAAAATACCAATGATATTCATTACCTTCCATATTGAAACTTCCTCCAAGTTACAACATTTAAATGTACTATTTCTGGCTACATATCACTTTCAATATTTAATGTTGCTCACCATTACAAAAATTAATTTTATTTTGGCAAACCTCACCAAACTTCTTAAGGCAGAAAATAAAATGTTTACAAGATTTATTTCATGTTCATGCACGTTTCAAATAAAATACAGAATGAATATAAAAGAATACCCCAAAGTAAGGTCTATAATATCAAAACCAAACAACCTACAACCTTGATTGACCAATCAAAAATAACCTTGGAACCANCCAAAGTAAGGTCTATAATATCAAAACCAAACAACCTACAACCTTGATTGACCAATCAAAAATAACCTTGGAACCATGAAGTTTGTTTACCACACATTCATAAATTTTCAATGTGACCTCCATGAGCGGCCTGAACAACATCTACGGGATAATCAAACTCGTTCCACACTCTTGTCAGTACGTCCGGTGTTACGGTTTGGATGGCGTTCGTAACTCTCGGTTTGAGATGGTGACTGGGTAGTGAGCTCGCATTCGACACGTCAATGTGAAGGGGACGGTCTGATGTTTGCCTTATGGTGCACCACCCCATTGGAACCTAGCTGTTTGCGGATACCTGAACGAGACGTTGCCACAACGTTGGATTGGTCTAGGAGCAGCTGGTGATCATGCTCTTCATCACTGGCCCCCAAGAAGCCCGGATCTTACCCCATGCAATTTTATTCTATGGGTGTACATAAAGGATCAAGGGTTTCATCCACCATTGACGGCTAGCATTGATGACCTCAAAACGAGAATTACGGACGCCATCCAAACCCTAACACCGGACATGCTGACGAGAGTGTGGAACGAGTTTGATTATCATGTAGATGTCGTTCGGGCCGCTCGTGGTGGTCACATAGAACATTTATGAACATATGGTAAACAAACTTCACAGTTAATTTGATTGGTCAATCAAGGTTGTAGGTAGTTTAGTTTTGATATTGTAGACCTTCAAAGTTGGGGTATTCTTTTATACTAACCCTGTATTACATATCTATTTGAATGATGTAAGCAACATTTATGTTATCTGATTCCATGCGCATAAGTAAACACAAAAAACCATAGTGTACCAAAAGAGAGCAATCTCAAAACCTACCTGGATTTCTGCTTTACTGCAACTGTTGCACTAGAAGTTGAGCAGCATGCAAGTATAAATTTCAATTTTTTTAAAAATCCATTTCTTCCCAAATGCATAAAATGTTGGCCTTAAATCAACTTTTCTCAGATGCACCAAAAAGACATACACAAAATGCAAACTCCCGCTACTAAACACTGTAGAACTGCACTTAATATAAAGTGCAGAAAAAAGTGCAGCAAAAAAAATTTTACATAATGTAACAGACATACCTAGACTTGACCTCTTTCACTGCAGTTTCCCTGAAGTACGAGGTGCCAAGTCAGACATGAGAAAAAAACAGTGCACAATGAGCTCTCTTTAGCTTTCAAGCAACATTGAACTACTGTGCCACTATTTCTAGCTTATTTCTTAGTTGGCAAAAGCAATAACGTACAGTAGAAAGCTGCTTAGTAATAACAAACTAAACAGTTATTTTTTTACAAGTACACCTTTTCATACTTTGTGAAGTTACTTTTATTTCAAAACAGATACACTTTCTACTTGCATTATCCTTATCATACTTACAAACTAGGCAACGGTAGACAGTTCGACTAGCAACAATTTTACCTATGCTGTAAAGAATATAGCAGAACTGTTTCCCCCACAGAGTGCACAATCTGTGTTTGCAACATAAGAAATTGAGGCAGAGTTTCTTCACAGTTAACTGATTTAAGTTTTTAATTAAGGATGAGTATGTTCCACTTGTCGGTTCTCAGTTCCACTGGTTCTTAGTCTTGAGAACCAGACCCAAGAACTGGAATTATATTCCCAGTTCCTTGGCTATTTATAACAGCAACAGACATTTTACTTTCAAATGTGTACTACGTCCAATACTAATTTATACATAAAGCACAAGTTATGCCAACACAATTTTACTATTGTAAACAAACACCTCCAACAGCCATGACTTAAAAGAAACTGTTATAGACGTCGCCAAATTCTGGTTTGTGCACTGTGCAAGAGTTTTCACACTACCGACACAACCGCCATTCCAACTAACTACTCGAGTGGTCGAATACTGGTAAAATGGTATATATGAAAACTTTGTGTATGGTGCAGACCAGATTTTAAAAAGTTCGAGGTTTTACACTTTTCAAGAAACTGATAACCAAGCCTCGAGCCAATTTTAAAGAAAGTAAATCCAAACCTAGGAGCAATTTTAAGAACCAGAACCGAACCGAGGACTGGTAAAAAAGTGGAACTGACTCATACCAATTTAAAATAACAGGCAACACACTACAACCAATGCTAAATCCCTTTCAACATTTACTACGATCTAAACAGCTTGCTTATCTGCACATGATCCTTTGAAAAGGGTACTTTCTTGTGAACTAGACAAAAATATTATAATCCTCGTTATGACCAATCGTTGTGATGGCTTTGAACTGAACTCCATGGTCGACAATCAGCATTTCACATCACTCTTGCAACAGACACAATATGCTATTTAATTCATATCAGCCTTCATGGATACTCTCTACCAGGAATAGGGATACAACTTTTCACAACTCTATAACTTTTCTAAATAGTTTACAACCCAATAGGGCATTTCACTCTGTTTTTCACAACCATCTACAAACTATAAGCCGAAAATGTACAGTTTCGCCAACACAACTTCAGAGCCTTATTTCATTACGCCATCACACTAAAATGAGTAAATTAATTTAAATACTATAATCACAACTGTCATTTATGTACATTTGTGCCATTTACAAAACTAAAAACAAATTACTTTTATAAGTTACAAGTGCAGTTAAGTTATAAAAATAAAAATATTACATTTTGGCAACATTTTTCTCTATTCTTTGACTGAAACCCCTGTAAACTTAGGTGTGCGTGTGTACGTGTGCGTGTGCACGTGTGCATGTGCACGTGTGCATGTGCACGTGTGCATGTGCACGTGTGCATGTGCACGTGTGCATGTGTGCGTGTGCGCGTGTGCACGTGTGTGTGTGTGCACNTAGGTTTTAAAAATAAAAATATTACATTTTGGCAACATTTTTCTCTATTCTTTGACTGAAACCACTGTAAACTTAGTTGTGTGAGTGTGCACGTGTGAGTGTGCACGTGTGAGTGTGCACGTGTGAGTGTGCACGTGTGAGTGTGTGCGCGCACATTTAAGTTTCAGTTTCCAACTGTTATTGATGTATAGTATGTCTACATGCGCAATTTGTTTATTCAACTACAGTGAAACACTGTTAAGAAGTTCCCACTTAAGTTTTCCTGCTTNAGTTTCCAACTGTTATTGATGTATATTATGTCTACATGCGCAATTTGTTTATTCAACTACAGTGAAACACTGTTAAGAAGTTCCCACTTAAGTTTTCCTGCTTAGTAAGTTAAACAATTTTGCACCTTCTCTATACACACGTGTAATTCAACCCTTTTAAGAAGTTTTCCTGGTTACAAATTATTATTATTTCAGCCCCTTCAAAAATTTGACCCGAGTTTTACTGTATATCTGAACGGGCTGATAAAACAGTGGTTTAAAATTAGTGCTGTTTTACAGAATTATGTCTAGTAAGGTTTAGAAACATTTCATTATCAACCACAAAATTTCAGACTAGGCATTTCGTCACATGTGAGAATCAATATCAATTATATAAACCCGCAAGGTTTCTTCAACATACAAAATTTAGTCAAAGAAAAAAATTGTGAAAACAGAAAAAATCTCTTTACAGCTTGCCAACACAGTTTCATCAATAAAATGAGTACATTCAACCATATTGGCGTAGTTTAATCTGTTGTCTATTAAAATAATTTTCATTTGAGACACTCGTTCTAATGTACTAATGAATTAAGTAGGAAATGTTTTATGAAGCACAAAACCAAATAATAGTTGGGGAAGGAGGCTCAAACAAAGGTGAAGGAATTTAAACTGGAGTTGTTTAGATACACATACTAAGTATCTGTCTCTACCGAAACTTTATTTAAATCCCTGAAACCAGCACACACAAAGTTTGTGTTTCTGTACACAGTTTTAATTTATTTGCATGTAGAAAGAATTGCCTACTTGAAAAAGCGGTCAATGTAACAATGTTTTTACAAGAGATTTAAAAAAATGTCCGCTTTCATCAACATGTCCCATTATTTTTGCACTCAAATACTAAACATTTTTTATGGAGTTTTGTATGAATTGGCAGATTTTGTAAACAAAATAATAACTTTTTTGTAATTTTGTATTTTTTTTTTTAGTAAATTGTGAACCTTTAACAAAAACATGCCACAGCCAAATCACTACTATATTAGTAAACATAAAATATCTAAAGGGGATACAATTAACTTACTTTGGAATGAAGAACTATCATCATAATTAGTGCTTGAGATCATATTGGCAAATTTAACTATAAATGCTGAGCTTACAATATTCAAATATGCAGTAACATCTAGGTCTTCCAGGAATTATGTAAAATATATTTTTAACAAACATATTTCCTTAAAATATATTTTTGGGTCAAAATCTTGATATGTTACTATTGCAAAACAAGTAACCGCTACAGTGTCTGAATTGAAAAATACATATAACAAAATGATGTATTTTAACATAGCCTGAATCACGCATGGGTTTTAAAAGTTTGTGCTTTGGATAGATTGCATAGATCATGTATGACAAGATAAAAGGTTGAGAAAAACTTGGTAATAATCAGTAGAGTGGTATCGGCTATGGTACAAGAGTATCTATATAGGAAAAATTGTATCTTTACAACTTTAGTTTAAACTAACAAAACAAAGTCAAAACAAGTCTGGGAACTGTAAAATTCAGAGTTACATGTTATGCTTTATAAGGACACCAATCCCATTATCTGATTAAACCTGGTCTCCGACAGGTGCAGGGGACAATCATTAACAATATTACCAGTTTAATAAAAATTAAACTAAGCATACAATTAAATAAAAACAGTTTCCTTATTCTTATGCCACACCAGATAAAGAGAAAATTAACATAACTTTACTATGATTTTAATTCTACCCGTATCACTAATAGTTGCATGTTATTTAATGTCTCGCTTAGAAAAACACTACTTAATGTTACCCGACTATCTCCGTTTATAATCCCATCGATCAGTTATTACTTTATGCCAAATTTCACTACATTATAAATATAACTTGAAAATATTAAGCAGACACACACACTAATTTTTATGAAGCAATGCTGATAAGCAAATAACACACATAATTTTGCATAGGCATTGTTACTTAGTCCTTTAAATTTAGTAAGTTATGATTCAATATTACACAGCTTTCTGGCAAATACACGAGATTAGTACCTCCTTATTCAGGTTTTATCAGAAAATCTAATTAAAGAGATTAATTATGTAAAAAAAGAAACATGAGGAAATATATTGTGGTTTACCTTGAACTTTTGACGACACTTCCACATTTACTGCAAGATTAGTCAGCTTGCCATGATAAATCAAAATTAAAATTCTGAAGATTAAAACTTGGCCTCATTTTTTATAAAAGCACAATGAAACTATTTTGCACATATATACAGGCAAAAACAGAAACACAAATCTGCACTTACCGACACTTAATGTCTTCCATCTTGCTAAAGCTGACCGGGCGTTCACGATGTTTCCTGCTGCTTTTCACAACTCCCTTGTCATTCTCCACCTCCTCATCATCCTCCTCTTCCTCTTCGCTGGAACTTGACTCCTCAAATGGAATGCCATTTAATGACTCGTCTGTCACACCAATGTCCATGCCTTTAGCCTGAAACCTGANCTTGACTCCTCAAATGGAATGCCATTTAATGACTCGTCTGTCACACCAATGTCCATGCCTTTAGCCTGAAACCTGAAAGGAAAAACTATGATCAAAAATGTACATTGGTGTATTCTAACTGCAAAGGATGCAACTGTACACACATGAACATCCTAAACATGGAAACCCAGAGATATAAATCCATAATGGTTTCACGAATCCAAAATGGCACAGCAGCAAGCTACTAGTCATTTATTTGCCTTGGTGCCAACTGCACACGTGCCATCACACTTCCATAATAACCTGGTATGGTGACTGAAGCTTTATCTCCAGGTATGTGCAAATTTTTCACAGCATTTGAAATGCAAAGTAAAAAGTGAATAATCAATTTGTATGAGATTACGAACACTTAGTGAAATTGTACTCTGAAATTTAAGTTTTTTTCTTTACAATAAGTTTCTTAAAACAGGTAACAGTAGTAATCCGTATGTTAATTCAGGTTCAGTTTGGAGGTTTCGGTCAATGACTAACAGCACTGTATTGAGCTCTCCTGTGAAGCTGAAATGAGGAAAAGCTGGAGCAGCGGCAGAATGCAAGAACCAGGGAAACTAAAGTACCCTCAAAAAACCTGCTGGTCAACTGTAAAATCCAAGTTTCTCCACATGCAAAAATCTGGGTGACTCCAACAGGAATCAACCCCAGTTTGGCTTGGAAGGCAAGTAGAGTCAGACTCTTATAAGTTGGCGAGATTCTTACAGTCAGTGAGTGTAAACTTGACGTATACGAAACAAACAAAGTGCCATTTACAAAATCCTGTATCAGCTGATGCACGAACAAACAAAAGTTAATATTACAATGACGCGTCCCGACAGATATTTGTTCGTCAGAAGGTACACACTGGCGAAACTCGCAGGCGGGCTACCGCAATAAATATTAAGGGTTGGGCGAGCGTGCTCTAAGGATGACGCCAGGATCCCGACGCGGAATGAACACATGGTATAGCAGCTGCATATCGCAGCTGCAAAGGGGACGCAAGCTCACACCAGCAGAAGCATCTCTCCCGAGCCAGCTACCGCAATAAATGATTAGCTTTTGGCGAGCGTGTCAGAATAATAGCGACGCGATATCCGGAGGCAGCGGAAGAAACACGTGCGCCGACCAAGGGACCACCAAGGGTCCNCTTGACTCCTCAAATGGAATGCCATTTAATGACTCGTCTGTCACACCAATGTCCATGCCTTTAGCCTGAAACCTGGAAGGAAAAACTATGATCAAAAATGTACATTGGTGTATTCTAACTGCAAAGGATGCAACTGCACACACATGAACATCCTAAACATGGAAACCCAGAGATATAAATCCATAATGGTTTCACGAATCCAAAATGGCACAGCAGCAAGCTACTAGTCATTTATTTGCCTTGGTACCAACTGCACACGTGCCATCACACTTCCATAATAACCTGGTATGGTGACTGTGAAGCTTTATCTCCAGGTATGTGCAAATTTTTCACAGCATTTGAAATGCAAAGTAAAAAGTGAATAATCAATTTGTATGAGATTACGAACACTTAGTGAAATTGTACTCTGAAATTTAAGTTTTCTTTACAATAAGTTTCTTAAAACAGGTAACAGTAGTAATCAGTATGTTAATTCAGGTTCAGTTTGGAGGTTTCGGTCAATGACTAACAGCACTGTATTGGGCTCTCCTGTGAAGCTGAAATGAGGAAAAGCTGGAGCAGCGGCAGAATGCAAGAACCAGGGAAACTAAAGTGCCCTCAGAAAACCTGCTGGTCAACTGTAAAATCCAAGTTTCTCCACATGCAAAAATCTGGGCGACTCCAACAGGAATCAACCCCAGTTTGGCTTGGAAGGCAAGTAGAGTCCGACTCTTATAAGTTGGCGAGATTCTTACAGTCAGTGAGTGTAAACTTGACGTATACAAAACAAACAAAGTGCCATTTACAAAATCCTGTATCAGCTGATGCACGAACAAACAAAAGTTAATATTACATTGACGCGTCCCGCGTCCCGACAGATATTTGTTCGTCAGAAGGTACACACTGGCGAAACTCGCAGGCGGGCTACCGCAATAAATATTAAGGGTTGGGCGAGCGTGCTCTAAGAATGACGCCAGGATCCCGACGCGGAATGAACACATGGTATAGCAGCTGCATATCGCAGCTGCAAAGGGGACGCAAGCTCACACCAGCAGAAGCGTCTCTCCCGAGCCAGCTACCGCAATAAATGATTAGCTTTTGGCGAGCGTGCCAGAATAATAGCGACGCGATATCCGGAAGCAGCGGAAGAAACACGTGCGCCGACCAAGGGACCACCAAGGGTCCCAGCACATGCAGAGCGGGACAATAAACGTCGGTGCCAGAAGCGAGGGACGACGCTGGACCCACGTGCGCCGGAGCGCCGAACAAGTGTTTTACGACCCAGGGGACGCAGCGGTCAGCCCGGACACGTGCAGAGATGATGCGAGTTTAATATGGCAAACGAGCATACAAAAACAGGAGGAAGACGAAGGANGTAGAAGTTAACCTGTTAAGCGAAAATAAAACTGACATATGTTAACTCGCAAAGAAGGTGAATTTATTTGGTAAATTGGACCTAGGGATTGTAGCGTCAACATATTCCTACGCCCTAACACTGAGGGCTAGCATCAACTGCTGGCGCCTTACGCAGAGAGCAGAATCAATACCTACTTATAAACCATAGCACTGGGCAGGTATCAACATTGGCTATTACCGAGTGCACTGCTGACACACATTGGACAAGCAGAAAATACGCTATAAGAAAGAGTTCCAAGATTAATTAATACATTTCATTTTACGAGGTCACAAAACAGTGGTTATTAGTGTCGCAAACTAAACTTTGTGATAAAGTAGTTATGAATAGGTGTTCAAAATGAAATGCATAATAAAACGATCCGTATCCAAATGAAACGCAACTTCAAAACCTTTTTCAAGTCATATTCCCCTCCTCACCAACCATGCTTTCCATACGTGCTTTATATTAATTCCAAAAGCATGCAGAAATATTGCATAATATTGTTAAATTATTTTTCCCAATAATTTGACTAAATATATTTCAAATTCGTGTCGTTCGAAGCCAGTAATAGAAGAACATTCAAATTTTAAAAATACGCTATCTATTGAGCAATGCAAACGGCTCACCCCTCGCTCTGTCATGCCGTGCGCGCCATCTATCCACTCTTTCCTGAAGCATTACCAGCTGGAGAATATAAAATTTCATGCTAACAAATTTACGAACAGATACCAATAGTTTTATTTTTCCACAAGATCTGCACGATTTTTAAAGTAACTTGTATTTTGTGTACAGCCATTTTGAGTACAAATAATTTCTATTCAGCCGGTAATCTTTCGTCTATGTAAATTANACTTGTATTTTGTGTACAGCCATTTTGAGTACAAATAATTTCTATTCAGCCGGTAATCTTTCGTCTATGTAAATTATACACCATATTGTTCTCCCAAAAACCCATTTCCTTGTTTCTGTGTTGTTAATATATTGTATTGATAAAACGAAAAAAGTGGGACTTGGGTGAATAGTTTTTATGCAATTCTAATATTATTCCACATCACATATTTCCAACTCTAACTATTTAGTATAAGTAATAACCGAATTACTGCATTGCAATCAATCGTCGATTTGTTGGTGAATAAAAAAGTGCGTTATCAATCAAATTTCCCGAATTACTTTTAGTTCAGTTATATTAGATATGGCGTCCAAAGTGTGATAATAGCTACAACTACTGTCTCACAAATGTTAACCTAAATTCACTGTCTTGGACAAATTAAAAAAAGTTGGCAAATATTAAATTTTTTGCAAGGTTTTATATTTTTACTTTTATAAACTACTGATTTTTTTAAACAGAAGTCAGTTAAAAATATTTTAAAATTTGTTAGCATTACAGTACAATGGCAAGTGGATTAGCTGACAGCATTTTGATAAAAAATACAGCCTCCACTTGATGCACCAGCTGATGGCGAAAGGATACATAAATGAAAAGTAAACATTGGTGCTACTTTCGACAAACTGTCAGAATCTTGCCAACTTACATGAGACAGACAATAGTCTACTACACCAGCGTGGCTCCTTTACCAGTATGCTAAGTTCAGGGAAAAAAGATTCCCTTACATTAACCAAAATTGAAATGTTTGAGAAATTTGGGAAAGGCTTGGAATTTCTGTAGATGGACAACAGTAGTTTTCAAGGAGATAGAGCAGCATAAACTGGGGTTTAAGTAGTTTTGGAGATATGGAAATAGACGGCTCTTAACTACGGGGTCGTGAAAGCTGACGAGGGTGACAAGCTAAGCGAGTACAGAGCAGCATCAGAATGCAAGGATGGGGGAAACTAGAGATCCCTGAGAAAACCCAATAACAAGGGGCATTGTTCAGCTAGATTCCTGTGTGTGAAACTCCAGGAGTTACCCAATAGGAATCTAACCCGGTTCACCTCGGTGGAAGGAGAATGCTCTAACTGCTACACCACCACGACCACCACCATCACCACCACTTAATGTGCTCGCAAGTAACCTCTTTTGTAATTTGTACTAACCAACAAGAGACATTTTACATTTTCATAAATGTGTGCAATAAATGTTTGCAATAAATCCTCAAAAGGAATGGAATTTATTTCATTATAATTTTATTGATTATGTCATTAGAAAAACAATTATTTCACATTACAAATCTTTATACAAAATAAGGGTGGCAACCTGTAACGTGGCACGTGCACAGTTAAAGCCGGCTTTATAATATTGCAGCCACACAGACCATCATATTTGTTATGCCGCACGTCAAAGTATTGACGTCTGGAAGTTACCACTCTGCTAGCTCAAGAGGGAGTAACACGAGACTCTTTAAAAAGGACACTCTTTAAAAAGGACGACAATTAAGTATTAAATAAAGTCGAGTTCCAGTTTATTTGTTCTTTACTTTAATTTATTAACCAAGATGCAACATTTCACATACAGAGTTCAGGTATGCAGAGTACTAACAGGTTTCAGATAACCAGACAAGTGCAGAACAGCGCCACAGTCGTTTAAGAATTATTCATATTATAAAACTTGCCCGAAGAAAAACTAAATGCAGCGACCTCCCACACTGGCGGAGAAATAATCTAGCAAGTTCAAATTTGCCGGTGTGGGGGTTATGCGCCACGCCCGACGCGGCCTAGGCGCGCACTGGATGGCGACTGACTCAGACGACTGACTTCAATGGCGACAGGCACACAAGCATTTGTGCTGCCTATCACCCCCCTCTCCTCAGATAAGGGCCTGGCGTGGGCTGCCACGCACGCTCTCCAAACTGCGTAGCCGGCTTAACTGCACCGTCAAGATAAAGATAAGCGAACTTTTCGTATAAACCTTGTCGACTGAGTCTGAAATTTCTAGTATAATGCTGACGCTTAACTGAAAACTACAATGTTTGAAACGAAACATTAAACTGATGTCCGATAAACAAACTTATCACGGTAAAAAAACCACGGTGGCTTTAATTTTGAACCCGATAAATTTACAAAGCTTGGCAAAACGAAAGAAAATGAAACACTTTTCCCGAAAATTAATAACTTGCATCGTTACAAACCTCATTTATAGGGTAGATATGGGCATGATTGAACAAAGGGCACAGTGAAATAGTGGCCATTGCAGCCAGCACTGTAATGATCGACTGGTGATGCTGGCAGTGGTTGGAAGTTATCCAGTTATTTAGCAATTACAAATACTGTTTTAAATACACATATTTCATGAGTACCATTTGAAAACCTGTACAACAATAGTTATTCATGGTAAGTTTCAGCCTTGTGTGATTACATTAATTTAGAGTTTAAGTGTATCATAGTTAAGTGCAGAAAGGGGAACAATGAAACACGTGTGAATTCCTTTGTTTTATTGTAGCCTGGTTGTATGCTTTCATCTATATATTTTTAGTACATAAATGGAATTCGAAGAGCAGAATTTATGTCCCAGATGTCATTGTGGTTTGAAATAGTCAGAAAAATAGAAACGACAGTATGCTTGAAGTTGAACTTTAGTTGAGATTTATTTAAGCTAGCGCAAAGCTGCACAAAGCTGCGCAAAGCTGCACAAAGCTGCAAATGCCAGAGGAGTAAAATATGAAACACTTTAGTATGTCAAGAAAAATAAAGCTGCAGGTCCAGATAAGTGTTATAATGTGCCCTCATGTCTGTAGAAAGATTTTCACCAAAGAGCAAGAGCATGATTTAATGAATTATACACGCAAATATCCTAAAATATACAGGATGAGTATAAAAGAATACCCCACCTTTTAAGGTCTACAATATCAAAACAAAACTACCTACAACCTTGATTGACCAATCAAATGAACCGTGGAACCGTGAAGTTTGTTTACCATACATTCATAAATGTTCAATGTGACCACCACGAGCGGCCCGAACGACATCTACGCGATAATCCAACTCATTCCACACTCTTGTCAGCATGTCTGGTGTTACGGTTTGGATGGCGTCCGTAATTCTAGTTTTGAGGTCATCAATGCTAGCCGTCAATGGTGGACGTAACACTTAATCCTTTATGCACACCCATAGAAAAAAAAATGCACGGGATAAGATCTGGGCTTCTTGGGGGCCAGTGATTAAGAGCCTGGTTACCAGCTGCTCCTCGACCAATCCAGCATTGCTGCAACATCTCGTTCGGGTATCCGCGAACAGCTAGGTGCCAATGGGGTGGCGCACCATAAAGGAAACATCAGACCGTCCCCTTGACATTGACGTGTCGAATGCGAACTCGTTACCCCCTAACCATCTCAAACCGAGAGTTACGAACGCCATCAAAACGGTAACACCGGACATGATGACAAGAGCGTGGAATGAGTTTGATTATCGCATTGATGTCGTTCGGGCCGCTCATGGTGGTCACATTAAACATTTATGAATGTATCGTGAACAAACTTTACGGTTCCACAGTTCATTTCATTGGTCAATCAACGTTGTAGGTTGTTTGGTTTTGATATAATATATCTTCAAAGTTGGGGTATTCTTTTATACTCACCTGTATTATGGCTTAAAGTATTGCAGATGTTTAGCCAATGAAATGGCTAATGTTAAAGGAATAATCTTTCCTAAAAATTGGGATGATAATCACTTGGCAAGCATATAATTTTTTTTTTCAAATTTTATGAAGAGCTTCCGCTTTCCAGAAACGTATAGCTTGTCAAGAGCCATTTCTTTCAACAANGGGTGGCGCACCATAAAGGAAACATCAGACCGTCCCCTTGACATTGACGTGTCGAATGCGAACTCGTTACCCCCTCACCATCTCAAACCGAGAGTTACGAAAGCCATCAAAATCGTAACACCGGACATGATGACAAGAGCGTGGAATGAGTATGATTATCACATTGTTGTCGTTCGGGCCGCTCATGGTGGTCACATTGAACATTTATGAATGTATCGTAAACAAACTTTACGGTTCCACAGTTCATTTCATTGGTCAAAGTTTTAGGTTGTTTGGTTTTGATATAATATATCTTCAAAGTTGGGGTATTCTTTTATACTCACCTGTATTATGGCTTAATGTATTGCAGATGTTTAGCCAATGAAATGGCTAATGTTAAAGGAATAATCTATCCTAAAAATTGGGATGATAATCACTTGGCAAGCATATAATTTTTTTTTCAAATTTTATGAAGAGCTTCCGCTTTCCAGAAACGTATAGCTTGTCAAGAGCCATTTCTTTCAACAANTTTTTTTTTCAAATTTTATGAAGAGCTTCCGCTTTCCAGAAACGTATAGCTTGTCAAGAGCCATTTCTTTCAACAAAATGAATGCGACTTTTTCAATTACCTTGAAAAAGTGTACAAAGCTCATCCAGAATTTCCTGATGGAACAAGAGTAATCAAACTTTACCAAACATTTATGTCTAAAGTCCAGAAACCACAGACAGTCTTAGCTGAAAAAGGATTACGGCACGTAGCAAAATATAAAAGTGCCGNATGTCTAAAGTCCAGAAACCACAGACAGTCTTAGCTGAAAAAGGATTACGGCACGTAGCAAAATATAAAAGTGCCGAAAGGGGCACAACTCTTACTGTGTTGTATTGCAAGTGCTAGTGAAAAAACAGCTTTTCCTGTAATATATCTAGGGTGCATTTTTAAATATCACATAATAAAGAACGCTCCAGTAGGTACGCAAGGACTTTCCACAACTTCTAGGTGGATGAATTCAGAGCTTTTCATCAATGTGAAGCATTTCATTCAACCTACAAACAGCTCTGAATATTCCCCTATACTACTTTTGTTTGGTAATCTTAAGTGTTTCTTAAGATTTTAAGTGATAATTATAGACAGGGACGGTGGGGTGACACCTTTCCTCTGTATTATTCACAGACCTATGGACGTGGGGTATGTTAAGCATTAGCATTCAAGTCGTTCTACAATGCAGCTGTTGGTACTTTGATGATGCAAAATCTAGGGAATACTACGACAACATAAGACATAGCTCGCATTTTGAATATAGCACACCAAAGAGAATTCACACCATGAAATATATTCGGTTTACATGTGAGAGCACCACCTGAAGGGGAACATGATTAACAAAGTTTGCTATTAACAACTCCCCTGCCTTCTGCAGAAATGATTGAAGTTCTACACAATGAAACTACAGAAATACCGGTTACTGAAACTGAAAATTTGGAACTTGTCAGTCTTCTGAACAACGAGTTACACAAAGCAAAAATCTTAATGTGACTACTCGTAAAAGTCCTAAGTTGTTCAAAAGATATCAGAAAGGTGCTAATCTTGAACTAAAATTAAATCCACATAAAACACTACAGCATAATTACCATAGTATCCCAGAGAAAGTAAACTTATGGTAAAGAAAGACCTAATCAAAAAAAATGTGGCACAAAAAAAAGATAGTTAAATAATCTATAAAAGACAGATATGACAGATGCCACAGGTGAGGCTTTTGGAATGGAGGTTCCTTATGCAAACTCAGACAATGACAAAGAATTAATTTGTCCTGAAAACTCTTAAGAAATGAAATGTAATCCCGTAACTGGAAATTTTCGTCTTGTCCAATATGATATTCATGGCAAAAACGTTATTTATACACTGAAGAGCCAAAAAAACTGGTATAGGCGTGTGTATGCAAATAACAGAGGTATGGAACCAATCAGAGTAATGCGATGCGGTCGGCAGCTAGATTGGTTACTGCTGCTACAATTGACAGGTTATCAAGATTTAAGTGAGTTTGAATGTGGTGTTATAGTCGGCGCACGAGAAATGGGACATAGCATCGCTGAGGTAGCGATAACATTTGGATGTTCGCATACAACCATTTCACAAGTGTACCGTGAATATTGCGAATCCGGTAAAACATCACATCTTTGACATCGTTGCGGCCAGAAAAAGATCGTGAAAGAACGGGATAAACGACGACTGACGAGAATCATTAAACGTGACAGACGTGCAACCCTTTCTCAAATTGGCGCAGATTTAAATGCCTCCTGCATACCTTCAGACATTAGTCGAGTCCATGCCACGTCGTCTTGCGACACTTCTGCGTGCTTGGGGGGGCCCTACACAATATTAGGCAGGTGCACCAGTTTTTTTGGCTCTTCAGTGTACATTGGAGGAGTCATGAGCAATAAAAACTATGCTAAGGATTTCTTCAGCAGAGCAACAAAATGGTCAATAAATTCATGAAACCTTAAATTAATGACAGAGCAGCAGTTAATAAATTTCAAGTAAGATACGTTCTCACACAACCCACGAATTATGGGCTGACTAAGTGACAATGGTTATCTTCCTTTAATGTTGACTTTTCACATATAAACATTAAGGGACTTGAAAAAAGGCCTTGGAAAAGGACTTAATTTTAATTTTAGTTTGATATAACATGTACATGTCTTGAAATGTGTGCTAAAATGCATTTATAACATGTTAATGTATTTATTATAATTATATTTCATTGCACTCCTTAACAAGGGGCAAAATTAAATGTCATTGTTAAAAAAATATTACTTTGCAGAGATTTATGTAGCTTTAACAGTTTTTTTTATAGTCTATACCCCATGCATGTGTTTTAAAACCATTAATGTTAAAATATAAGCATAATATTTTACTTTTTTTATATTTTTCCAGCACCCCACTAGTGGTGATAGAAGGAACCCTGATGGCACTGCGCTAATCTAGGAAATTGAGCGACCATGTGTGCTCCCCTTCTTGGAGCAGTTTGACTACTCAATTTTCCAGCATGATAATTCCTGGCCTCATACAGCATGGGTATATCTGGTCTGCCTTCATAACATGCTTCCTTGACAAGCAAGGTCCCGAGACCTCTCGCCGATCGAGAACATTTGAAACCAGATTGGACGGTAACTTCCTTCTGGCCAGCTACAACTACATGGATTTATAGGGTCGTTTGCACTAGCCGTGGCAGAATCTTCCTTGTGAGAACATCTCGCATCTATATGCCTCCATGCCTGACCATATCGCCACTTATCTCCATGCTATGGGTGGTTCGACACCATACTACGTGCATCCTGCAAGTGTTGGTCACCTGCATTTCATGCTTGGTGTGGTACAATATTTTATTGTTTATTTTGTACATACTAACATTTCCTGTGCCTGTACCCACTATGTGCCCATGCGATGACACCTTCAGGGTGATATATTATTTTTTGCAAAGGAGTTTATTTTGCAAGTTCAAATATTTCAAAGTGACTTGCATTTGATTTTGGTAGAAAAGTGAATATATCACTCTTGTCCACAGTCAACCAAATGTGCAGGGGTACCAAAATTTCCAATGCAGTGGTGCATGCATTTGTGTATATACAAATAAGTAATACTGAACATACAAGCAATCCGAGGATATGGTTGTACATGCCTGGAGAGCAATATTAATCACATCACGTGGAAAGTCAGCTGTTGGAGAGAAGACTTTGGAGAGGGTAGGCAAGCAGTCTAAGGGTGTGGTCTGTAGGCACCTGGCAGGTTATTGATCATGCACACTGTTAGCTGTTGGTAGTTTCCCTCTCCTCCTCACCCCTTCCTCGCCATGCACGTGTGAAGCAACTCTTAACGTTATCACAGCAATTGTGCCTTGTCGACCCCTACGTCACATTTTGAAGTGAAAAATAATATTTAGTTTAAAATCTTGTAATTTTTTAGACAGAGGTAAATAAATACCGTCATTAAAATTTGTTTCTTTACAACCTTCAGTAATAAATAACTCAAACTTTATATTCGCCATGAGTAACAGACACACTGTGCATTCACATCATTTAGCGACAAAGATGTTTTGCATGTCTGCTTGAGGAACCTGAATTGAGCGGACGAGAGCTGACAGTTTAGTTGTGAAAACTGGCCCCTGATTGAAGCTTGCAGTCCTGAAGGGACCTGAGGGCACCACATGAGGTGGTGTGTGTGTCTGGTGTGGTGGTGGCTCTTGACAACAAGTGTGAGGGTAGCGACGACTCTTTGGCTGCTATGGTAGGGAGAGAGTTGTCGGCGGAAGAACTGGTAGGTCTTTGAGAGTCCTTAGGAGGACTGTGGCTGTGCAGTAGAGCCTTAGCACGACTTGTGCAAAGGCGAGCTACGTGGACAACTTATGTTACTGCCAGGCGCACAGAATTATATTCCCCTTGGCTGGAGTGTTTCTGCGTGCCTCGTTCACTTTGATAATCTTCCGCAGCGCAACCCCTTCGGGTTCGGGTCAGGCGGTGCCATTGATGCCATCTCTTGGCGCGGTCGCGNTGACTTTACTTCCTAGCATTACGTGGGTACTAGCCTTTGAGGCGGCCAGTCGGGATTCAACTACCTCAAGGGCACATGATGCAAATGCGATGATATAGGGAGTATAACAACAACAACAACAATAATAATAGGAAGCATCATGCATCATGGCTAAGTATTAAAAATGTCCATGGACTATTTTTTAACTTTAAAAGTTGTCTTTTCTGCAATCCATTTGAAATTTCTATGCTATAAACATGTACCATTTGTATAATAGCCATAGTACCAGTTTCCAGATAGGTACATTTTATAATTTTCATACTTGCATCCATTAACTACCAAATTGAATAAAGATCCAATTTAAGTGTGTATCAGTCATTCTACAACCAAGTGCGTAGTACATACAATTNAACTACCAAATTGAATAAAGATCCAATTTAAGTGTGTATCAGTCATTCTACAACCAAGTGCGTAGTACATACAATTAATGTAAATAACAAGTGCCAGTATGTTGACAGTGTACCTTGCAAGTTTACTGAGGATGCTGGGCGACCTCTTGACATTGACTGTGCTTGGTGACCTATCAATATCTGTAGGATCATCTGCTGCTTTCTCAAACACTTGGAAGCGTGACTTGACGTTGAGTCCGCCAAGCTCTTCCAGACCTAGATCAGGTTTGTCCGAGGCTGTCCCAAAAACCACATCACTACATTAACATAGTTCAATTAGTTGCAACAGTCCATTTTGAAGAAATGTTTTACACATGNCCCAAAAACCACATCACTACATTAACATAGTTCAATTAGTTGCAACAGTCCATTTTGAAGAAATGTTTTACACATACATGCACACAACTAAAAACACAAAACCAAGGGTAACAAAAAATGAGTGAGACGGGATTAAAAGCAAAACTAAAGGAAAGCTTGTTAAAATTAAAAACATTTCTGGAGAAATAAAAAAAAAAAAACAATGCATGTGTTTTTTAGCAGCTCTCAAAAAATTTTCAGCTCTAAAATTCACATTTTTTAAACATAATGCAAACTTCGAAAAAAAAACTTTAAAACTAGCGAGCTGTAGCATATCTTTTTAAAGAAATATGACAATGTTTGAAAACTGTGATTACTACAATATTGAAATTAATAGGGTTGTGCAAATTAAACTTGTTCTCAAAAAAATAATAATGAAAAATATGTTTTAAATTTGTTTAACATTCATTAAGACTGAGCTCTTATGAAATAACTATCCATTTTCATTCCAGTTTCATGATTAAAAAAATGTAATATCAAAAGGTTTTCTCCTATAATTAAATATCCATTTCATGTAGTTATTTATAAAATAATGAAAACAAACGAGATGATTTACAAACAAAAATTCCCTTTGGTGGTGCACTAAATGAACAGTTATTAAACACTGACATTTNTTTGTTGGTGCACTAAATGAACAGTTATTAAACACTGACATTTTCTTCAAAATTTAGGATTTCCATTTTGTTACAACTTTCGGCAACCAAATTTCTTACCAAAACAAAACAAATAAAGTTGTAATCTTTTGTTTTCATTTCAGTACATTAAATATTCGTACAACCCTAAAAATTAAGTATTCAAAAATTTTCTCTAGCAATTTATTTTACAATTATTTCAATTATGAAAGAATATTAAAATGTGTAAACATACACAAATTTCTTTATGTTCATTAACAAAAATCTAAGCTTTTCTTCTGTACATCACACACAGTTAGAGTTCACACAAAATTAGATACCAGTGTTCACTACTTCAAAACCAGTTAAAACTAATGTAGTGGATGGCTCAAGTGCAGTTATGGCACACACTAATTGGGGAATACAAAAAAAAGAGGCTACTGTTACCAAAAAATAAATCTAATTTCTTGTTGACCATTGCAGAGAACCTCCAATGGAGCAGAGTACTTTAGCAACATGCAACAACCAGGAGTAAAATAAAAAGGCTGAAAAACGGTGCCATTAATGAGATATTACATAAATGCATGACTAGGTATTTCTTCTTGTCCTTATAGAAACATTTCAATTTAAAATCTCTAAACATAGGAAAGAGGATTAGTGCAAGGTTAGCAGATTTGACTCCAGGCAGAATGGGTTTGTGAACACAATCCACCATCATTTGGTATGTACGTAGATATATGGGGGAGAGTGAAGCAGTAAGTCAGAATTATCTGATTGAGTTTCATTTGATCAACTTGAACACTAAAAACAATAATTTTACAACTAAATACAGTCTACACAATAACTCAAATGACTGGCAGCAAACTGAATATTATTTATTGTTAACTAACTGAAATAGATATTCTTGACGTACTGACTACTTATATGGCAATTCAAGTACTAACTTTCATGCTAAATTAACCTATTCAGCTCTGAACACTAACCACAACTAGTTTGATTGGTTAATGATTACCACTCAGGCCAGACAACAACGTACTCCACCAGAAATTGGGCATACATTATATAGGACACTTCATACACATGGCAGGCCAAAACAAATATGGAAAAAAGAAGTTTGTTATCAGATTGAATTAAGTAATTCTGTGTAATTTCCCTAGGTACTACACAAATTTCTTAAGTTACCTGTGATCAGAAAATGTCATACCTACATCAAATTAACTAAGTGTTATCAGACTAAATGCACTGGTAAAGAATAAATCAACTCTAGAATAAATGTTTTAATGCTAAACTGAATATTTCCAGATTGAATTGTTACAGCCATCTGTAACATCCCACATGATGTATGAGATATTGATCAAATTTATGCCTATTACGAGGCTTGCTCCACAATAATGGTACAAATATATTTTTTCCCACACTATTTTAATCTCAAGAAAATAAGCTAATCAGAAACATTAATGCATCATATATGTGCATGTGTATGTAGATTACATGGAGTATGAACATTGTAATGACGCAATATTCGTAATTTTTCGGGACTCTGGTGTAAAATTCTTTCGTGTGTTTGAAGCTTTGGAAAGCTTCTTAATATTTTTATCGGGTTAAGGTTTAAAGCCGTGGTGGCTCGTTTCCCGTGTTAGTTTATCCGGCAGACGTGTGCGTTTGTAGGTTATCTGGTGGATGTCTGCTGTTTATGTTTTATCAGGAGGACGGTTACAGTTTCGTTTCGAACTTTGGTTTTTTGGGGAAGCGTCAGCATTAATTAGATTAGTTCGTTTCTGTGGATCGGGCAACGTCGACAGGTTTTAGTTCCTTCGGCGCAGTTTAATGCGTCAACAAATGTTATACGAAACGAGAGGTTAGTTTATCGGGATGTTAAATGCGTCAAAAGTTTTAGTTCCTCCAGCGCATTTTCAGGCAACGTCAACAAGTTTTTGTTGTACGAGAGGTTCGTTTCTGTTGACAACGCAGTATCGATAACTTGTTGAGAGCGGGACACGTGCAGTTTTAGATGATGCTGATGGCAGATGCCAGGTGCTTATCTCAGGAAAGGGGGGTGATAGGCAGCACAAAAAGGGCATCTGTCTGTCGCCCTAAGAGCACTCTTATTCCAGTCAGAAGAAGGGACTTCGGGGCAGTCGCCCGTGAGGGCAGGTCAGAACAGTAGTCGTCTTAGTACAATGCTAGCCTAGGCCGCGTTCGGGCAGGACTAGAACCCCCACATCGGCAACTAGACTTTAATATATCATTTCTCAGCTGGTGTGGGAGGTAGCCGCATTTTAAGTTTCTTCGGGTCAGTTTTTTAAGAACATCATTAAGTAAACGACTGTGGCACTGTTATCTGCAATAGTATATTNCGTTCGGGCAGGACTAGAACCCCCACATCGGCAACTAGACTTTAATATATCATTTCTCAGCCGGTGTGGGAGGTAGCCGCATTTTAAGTTTCTTCGGGTCAGTTTTTTAAGATCATTACGTAAACGACTGTGGCACTGTTATCTGCAATAGTACATTTAATGGTAAAGGTTCGTACTCTGCATACTGAAACTCCGTCTGTGCGTCTGTGAACTGTGTTGCAGAATGTTAAATAAATAAATATATATCAAACTAATATGGAACTTTTTTCTTAAGTAACTAGTGTTCAATTAACTGAGTCTCGTGTTTCTACCCTGAGCAAGCCTTGGCAACGTAAACAGTCGGCAGTAACAAGTGCCGAACGTTACAAGATGGCGCCCACTTGTGAGGCTGTAATATTCTAAATATTAGCTTGAGAATAAAGGCGGAACGTTACAATATGGCGCCCAACGGCGAGGCTGCATTATTTTAAATAACGTGTTAACGAATGCACGGCACGCACTATTACAATATGGCGCCCACTTGTGAGGCTGTAATATTTTTAATATCGCACAACTAGCCCGCGGGAACAATACAATATGGCGTCCACCTGTGAGGCAGTTATATTACATATGCCTTAACGAGCCGCGGCCCGCACGTTACAACATCATACAGTAAACACACTATTCTAAGACCTTTCACAATTTCCAGCAAACGGTTATTTCAAAGGGGTCGTTATTGAAAAAACTTTTTCAAATACATTTTTATCATGGCTCCCCAAAAAGGGGTTCTTTAGGCAGTCTCTATTCCAGGGGTTTTAAAAAAGAAATTTGATTATGTGGAAAGAGAAGCCTTCTCTAGAATCTTCGGATGCAGACAAGATTTAAAAAAAATTATCTAACCATATGTTCACCCAACCATCTGAAAGTTGTAAGTGGAGATAAGAGGAATTGTGAAGAGGGGAGGGGAGGAATGAATATAGCCCTACACATTTTAATTAGAGATGGTACATTCGATACCTNAGGAATTGTGAAGAGGGGAGGGGAGGAATGAATATAGCCCTACACATTTTAATTAGAGATGGTACATTCGATACCTCTATACCCCTCCTCAATACTGGGATGTATTGCTATCTACATATAGATACATTTATTCGATGCCTGAAATGTAATATTATAGACATGCATGGCCTAGTCCACCATTTTCGTTATTTTCACGAAGTGGCACCATTTATTTTCATTCTGCAGTTTACTATTTTCAGAAAACCAGTGAACTGTCATATTTATTGAATAATGCTAATTATTTCATATTGGTGACAGATAAATGTGTAGTAAAGATTGCAAATAGGAATTACGAACAATAAATCAGCATGTATTGTAATTAACTTATTTTAAAACTTGTTATTAGAATGTTTGAAATGTATGTGGCCTAGAAAACCACCATTTCAACTCTGCTTTTTTGCAGAGTACAAATAAAGTGTTTATTGTATGGAAAACAAACTTTGCCAAAATATTTATGTCCCAAATGTGTGTATTCAAATCGGTACAAACTACATATTTATTGAGTTTTCTTCCAACGACGTTAAAAGTAGACAGGTTATATAATAATTTTAATGTTACTTTCATACAAGCACATTTTCCCCTTGTCCATTAAAACAATAATATGTAATTCAAAATGATACAGTCTCTTAACAAGAGGTGCAAAACAACGCTGCCTCATGAAAGACATTAAACTAAAATCTCTCCCAACCCTATCCAATTCACTGGCAATAAAATTAACTGAACCCCAGCAGTATGACTTTGCCATAACAAAAATAAGGTAGGTTGGAATGGTAATGTACTTTAATCATTGCATTTGTTTTATTATTAGATGCAGCAGCTGTGGTGAAAGGATACATTGTGGCCATGCTAAGTTTCTAGAACTGTCAAAATTTAGTGNATTATTAGATGCAGCAGCTGTGGTGAAAGGATACATTGTGGCCATGCTAAGTTTCTAGAACTGTCAAAATTTAGTGAACTTATGTTCGGTATTCTGAATGCAAGTACATACTTGGATTTTTTACACGACGTGTGTTTACAACCGATATTTCATATTTATTTTGTGTGTGTACAATCTGTGAAAACAACCAACGCAAAACAACAAACAAAATAATAAATTTATCTTACTTCCAGTAGCGGAAAAATTGTCAAGGTTGTTTTTCTTCCGGCGATAAACAATTCCCACATTTCCTCTGGCAATCCAGAAAAAAATGTAATGTTTGTTTTTCTAAATAAATATTTGTATGCTTTTAGTTCAAAAGTTGGCATGCCTGACGTTTTTTTAGTAACAAATATTTATAATTTTATAACACTGACAGGCCTACCCCTACCATATATGCTAAGTCTATACAAATTTCCCATTTGTTTTCATTATCTGTAACATCTTGTGTGAATTTTCTTTGAATTTAAACTTCATAACAAATTGGTTGAGTAAAATAAAAATTTTGTTTACAAAATTTTGAATGTGTTATTTAAATTTTTTTACTCAAGAGTATTGAGTATCAAGTATCTAGGATATCGAGCTGAAAACTGTATTGAACACACAGTATCGAAAACATGGTATCGCCCCACCTCTAAGTTTAAGTAAAGATTTGTGTTGTGTAGTACAACTTATAGTATATACATAAAGAAATGCAGTGGAACCGCATTATTGAGAGTATGGCTTGTAGTGTCACATCTGCCATTGCGATAGTTTTTAAATGCATTGTCATTTGCCCTATAATTTTAAAGGTACTTAATTTAGTTTATAATGCAAGTTTGTTAATGAAGCCTTTCACTATAGCAATACAAACATTTGTAAACTCATATTTTTTAAATGTTTAAAACAAGTCACATCGCACGTCACATCCACCCATTTGCCATGCCTGAGCTAGCCTTCGTTAGTCTGTGTCACATGATGTCACTCGCATCAGATGAAGGCTCATGGGAAGAAATGCGTGCTGGTGTTTTAATGAGGGATAGGGTTAGGGCTACGAAGGGGAGAGGTACGATCTGAATGGAGCCAGTAGTGGTCAAGAAAGGTGAGGGGTATGTTGGATAAAGGCTAGGAGGGGGCGGAGGAGAATGGTACGTACTATTGAATGTAGGAGGGGCAGCGAGATGCTATCAGTCTACCGCTCCTCCTATGTTGTGGGGGTAGGAAGAGACTGCCGCTTGCTACTTCTCCAAGTGCCAGGCGAGTAAGGGGAAAAGCATGATTACGCCCGACAGTTGCTAGACAATGTTACATTGTTTATGATGGTTAGTGCATTTTTTGCATCTTAAGTTGAGCGAATTTATGGTTTACGCTTTACGGTTTTTATAAACCTTAGTTCTGTTTAAATTATCGAGTGTGCTAATAAAAAAAAACACTTGGCATTGCAACAAAATTCAAAATCATATGAGAGGTTTTCTAATCTACGAGGCCTAAACAAACACTCTTTTGGTGTAGTTCATTACATAAAAAATTCAATAATATTTGTGTGTCAAGTATTTCCCGCATCGGTACAAACACACACACATTTATTGCATTTAGTTCTTTCAATGAAGTTAAAATTTAATTTTATTTCCGTACAAACAAAATTTTCCACTGCATCATTAAAACACTCTTAAGAAGAACCACGAAACAATCACATCTCACGAAAAACGTTAAACTAGAGTTCCCCATACCACCAATAAAATAAACAGAACCATAAATAGTATATTGTGCGGTCATAAAAAAAAAAATTCGGAATGGCAACCAGCCATAGTTGCCTACATAATGTTGTGTGAATTATACTTTTGAGTTGAGCAGAAATATAAGTGGAAGAAGTGTATTATTGATCTGCGGTTTGCTGAGAGAGAGAGACGGAGAGAGAGAGACGGAGAGAGAGAGACGGAGAGAGAGAGAGAGAGAGAGAGAGAGAGAGAGAGAGAGAGAGAGAGAGNGAGAGACAGAGAGAGAGACAGAGAGAGAGACAGAGAGAGAGACAGAGAGAGAGAGAGAGAGAGGTGGGGTGTGGCAAACTAAGAGAGGAGTGACGAGGGATGGGAGGAGAAATCTAACAGTCAGCGGGGTGAGGTGCGAGTGACAGGGGGAGAAGGTGTAGCAGGTAGAGGGGCGAGAGAGAGGAGTAGAATGAAAAAGGGGGCAGAGGAAAGTAGGGAGGGATGTTCAGTGATCTCCATGCTTTGTGTATGTGTGTGTGAGAATGAGTGAAGTAGCATGCTGATTGAGGAGGGGAATAACTCCCTCATACATCTTCAACAAACTTTAAGGGGGG